>JAVKPL010011324.1:0-42500 GCA_032173675.1 Gastrolobium villosum | reverse complement strand
TTCAGATCAATGAAGAGGATTGCGATGCGGGATGAAACTTGGATGATATTAATGAGTTAGTTATAAAGTAATGAGGCTGTTATGTGTGGAGTTATGTTATTCATATCAATGATTAATGAGTCAGTTATAAAGTAATGAGGCTGTTACGTGTGGAGTTAAGTTATTCAGATCAATGAAGAGGATTGCGATGCGGGATGAAACTTGGATGATATTAATGAGTTAGTTATAAAGTAATGAGGCTGTTATGTGTGGAGTTATGTTATTCATATCAATGATTAATGAGTCAGTTATAAAGTAATGAGGCTGTTACGTGTGGAGTTAAGTTATTCAGATCAATGAAGAGGATTGCGATGCGGGATGAAACTTGGATGATATTAATGAGTTAGTTATAAAGTAATGAGGCTGTTATGTGTGGAGTTATGTTATTCATATCAATGATTAATGAGTCAGTTATAAAGTAATGAGGCTGTTACGTGTGGAGTTATGTTATTCAGATCAATGAAGAGGATTGCGATGCGGGATGAAACTTGGATGATATTAATGAGTTAGTTATAAAGTAATGAGGCTGTTATGTGTGGAGTTATGTTATTCATATCAATGATTAATGAGTCAGTTATAAAGTAATGAGGCTGTTACGTGTGGAGTTAAGTTATTCAGATCAATGAAGAGGATTGCGATGCGGGATGAAACTTGGATGATATTAATGAGTTAGTTATAAAGTAATGAGGCTGTTATGTGTGGAGTTATGTTATTCATATCAATGATTAATGAGTCAGTTATAAAGTAATGAGGCTGTTACGTGTGGAGTTAAGTTATTCAGATCAATGAAGAGGATTGCGATGCGGGATGAAACTTGGATGATATTAATGAGTTAGTTATAAAGTAATGAGGCTGTTATGTGTGGAGTTATGTTATTCATATCAATGATTAATGAGTCAGTTATAAAGTAATGAGGCTGTTACGTGTGGAGTTATGTTATTCAGATCAATGAAGAGGATTGCGATGCGGGATGAAACTTGGATGATATTAATGAGTTAGTTATAAAGTAATGAGGCTGTTATGTGTGGAGTTATGTTATTCATATCAATGATTAATGAGTCAGTTATAAAGTAATGAGGCTGTTACGTGTGGAGTTAAGTTATTCAGATCAATGAAGAGGATTGCGATGTAACATCCCGCATAATTAGTAAAATACATAAGTACTATATGCTATATGTACATGTGTAGAATTCGGATGTATGGTTTATGTGTAATGGCTTGTGAATTGTATGACCTTTATCCCTTGGATAAGACTAAGGTAACTAATTAAATTAAATCATAGGAAGATACATATGTAGACATGTGAATTTAATCTTATGAGTAATGTGAGTGTGTGTTAGAAGGCATTAGTGTTTGGATGTGGGCTAGTGTGTGTGTGGACTTGTTACTATTGGATTTGTGATTGGATCCTTTTGTGTGTGTGGCCAATGGCCCAAGGATGGCTCTTGGATCAAGCTAATTCAGCCCAAGGTTGTGTCCACCCTTATCTCCCCTAAGCCTTGTCCAACTAAGGTGTCTTGTGTATCAAGTAACTCTCACATGGCAAGGATAATTCCCACTCATTCATGCGCACAAAGGAGAGTGATTAAGGACTTAGTAAGCTGCCATTTTTTCTCTTGTTAAACCGCCACCTCACCTTGCTTATGCATAACTTGATTTCAATTTCATTGCATGGAAGACACATGTGCACTTTAGCATGATTTTAGGCTGCATACTTCTCCATTTAGGCGCACATGGAGGGGCCTTGGTGCAGATTTTTCTTATGACACAAAACTGCCTAACTTGTTGACTTGGAGAACCCTCTTGCACTTCCATCATGAGACTGCATTGTGCAGATTTTTGGCAAGCTTTTGCAGCCCATCATGAGTCAACCTGCCCTTGCTTCCACATGCATCATTAGTAGGATCTTGGGGCTGCATCTTCATCATTCTATGCGCACAAGGCAGCCCCAAAATCAGATTTCTTGGCTGCCACAAAGCTGTCTTGCTTGTGGACTTAGTGAACCTCCCTCACACCTCACTTTGTGCGCATGTTGCTTGGCCATTTGTGCAAGAAAATTCTGACTTGGAAGCTTAACTCAAATCTGAACCATCTCCTCACCTCCTTGCATGTGAATAGAGTACATTAGAAGCAACCTTGTGTGCAGCCCCATCCCCTCAAGTAATCAGATTTTTCATAATGCTTAATCATGCCACTTCTCCTCACTCTCCCTTTAAATTTGCGCACAAGAGGGGGCTGCCCCATTCACTTGTGCAGCCAACTCTTTTCCCCTCTCCCTCACACTCTAGCTTAGCATTGCAAGAACCTTAGGAGGAAGAAAGACCAAGCCAACTCCCTCCTTCCCTCACCTCAACCGTGACCTTACACCTAGCTAGTGCAAGCCTTGTTCCTCAACCTTGAAGCTGTCCAAGTCCAAGTGGTTCCTCCTCATCCTTGTTGCGCATAGATCACCATAGGAAGTGAGGACTTGTTGTGAAGTAGAGCTAGAAGGGTGTGGTGAAGGGTGTGCTACAAGAGGTAAGCCTTGAGCTTAGGACATTTTCTTTATGTAACCATGTATGTGTGCTTAAATGTCTCCTTGAGTATGTGTGGTTTTGGATTTAAGTATGAGCATGGTAAAAATTAGAATGGTGGAGCTATTTCATGGTGAATTGTATGCATAAAAAAAAATGCTTAAGATTATATGCCACTGTTTCGTATGATTAGGCCACTGTTTTAAAGAGAAATATGCCACTGTTTCCCTATGTATGTGCCACTGTTTTGATGATAAAAGGCTCACTGTTTCGGTCCCTCAAGATCACCATTATATGCCACTGTTTCTGCACATTACATGCCACTGTTTCTGCACATTACATGCCACTGTTTCTGCACACTACATGCCACTGTTTCTGCACTTATATGCCACTGTTTCTGCACATTACATGCCACTGTTTCTGCACATTACATGCCACTGTTTCTGCACTAGTCATCAAATGTCACTGTTTTTATGCATAAAAGGCCACTGTTTTAGTCATCAAATGCCACTGTTTCTATGCATAAAATGCCACTGTTTTTATGCATAAAAGGCCACTGTTTTAGTCATCATATGCCACTGTTTTTATGCATAATATGCCATTGTTTTAGTCATCAAATGCCACTGTTTGTATGCATAAAATGCCACTGTTTTTATGCATAAAATGCCACTGTTTTAGTCCATAATATGCCACTGTTTCAATGTCCAAAAACCAAGATTTATGCCACTGTTTTGGAAGTCCAAAGTGCCACTGTTTCTGTTTTAAAA
This sequence comes from Gastrolobium villosum, assembly GCA_032173675.1. Taxonomy (NCBI): domain Eukaryota; kingdom Viridiplantae; phylum Streptophyta; class Magnoliopsida; order Fabales; family Fabaceae; genus Gastrolobium; species Gastrolobium villosum. The sequence goes on along the minus strand of JAVKPL010011324.1, from coordinate 39,181 downwards.
ACGTCACTGTTTCTGTTTAAAACGTCACTGTTTTGCTGCTGTAAACACTGCTGTATGTTCACTGTTTTGCTGCTGTAAACACTGCTGTATGCTCACTGTTTTGCTGCTGTAAACACTGCTGTATGCTCACTGTTTTGCTGCTGTAAACACTGCTGTATGTTCACTGTTTTGCTGCTGTAAACACTGCTGTATGCTCACTGTTTTGCTGCTGTAAACACTGCTGTATGCTCACTGTTTTGCTGCTGTAAACACTGCTGTATGCTCACTGTTTTGCTGCTGTAAACACTGCTGTATGCTCACTGTTTTGCTGCTGTAAACACTGCTGTATGCTCACTGTTTTGCTGCTGTAAACACTGCTGTATGCTCACTGTTTTGCTGCTGTAAACACTGCTGTATGATCACTGTTTTCCACTGTAAGACACTGCTGTATGCTCTCTGTTTCTGCTGTAAATAGCCACTGTAAATGATTAGTTGTAATTGATTTAGGTGCGCTTAAGAAGTGAGATACTTCGCTGCTGTTTGGTAATATTTAAGGCAAGCAAAGGTAAGTGTCAGGCGATGATGCCTAATGTGACTATTGACTACTGGTATAGAATTGTGACATGATGCTCCATATGCCGTAAAAATATTATGTTCCATTATAATGAAAGGAAACTGCTAAAAATGTGCCGTGATGGCTATATGACTATGAGGTAAAGACGTTATGTGGCAGCATAACGCATATGAAAGGTATATAAGCATGCATCTTACATCATACCGCATTTTTACGCCTTGTGTGTGAAAGCATAGCATGACATGCATGCAACATGATCATATAGGCCTTGTTTTAGAATAGTTATGTACAGGACCATGTGTTTGAGCAATCATCATATAGGCATCCCCAAGGTACCGGGGTATGGGACACTTGGCATCAGTCCGCATAGGCCCACAGTTGGAATCCACATGGAGCTCAGGTGCCAAGGGATATTTGATTCCACTGTGAAGTGCGCGCACGACGGTGCTAAAAGCGCAAAGGAAAGGCGTTATATACGCAATATATGAATATGATAAAAATGAAAAGGAAAAGGAACAAGGATATGTTGAAGTGACTGTTTATGATTTTGTGCCTAGTTAATACTGTTATATTATTGGTTTTATTGCCACACTACTGGGATTATTCTCACCCCTTCGGGGCTGCTATTTTTCCAAAATGGCAGGAGGACGCAAGAGCATTTGAAGGAGTAATATTTTGCTGTTGATTGCTGATGCGTGGATTATCACTGTTGCTGTTTGTTTAAATGGATGACTGTAATGATTAATGTTTTGGTACTCTTGGATGACTGTAGTCTTAATCATCTTTATGTTAGCTTGAACTTCTATGAACAGCAGCTATTTTGGAAAACCTTTATGAAAAGAACTTAAGTGCTGAAAATTTTATACGGACTTGTATACTGCTATGAGGTTCTTTGTTAGCTCATGTGACGTTAACGACTCTAATTCCGCTTAGCAAACGACTCTCTTGGATGCATACAAGGGAGGGCGTTACAATTGCGATGCGGGATGAAACTTGGATGATATTAATGAGTTAGTTATAAAGTAATGAGGCTGTTATGTGTGGAGTTATGTTATTCATATCAATGATTAATGAGTCAGTTATAAAGTAATAAGGCTGTTACGTGTGGAGTTATGTTATTCAGAATAATGAAGAGGATTGCGATGCAGGATGAAACTTGGATGATATTAATGAGTTAGTTATAAAGTAATGAGTCTGTTATGTGTGGAGTTATGTTATTCATATCAATGATTAATGAGTCAGTTATAAAGTAATGAGGCTGTTACGTGTGGAGTTATGTTATTCAGATCAATGAAGAGGATTGCGATGCGGGATGAAACTTGGATGATATTAATGAGTTAGTTATAAAGTAATGAGGCTGTTATGTGTGGAGTTATGTTATTCATATCAATGATTAATGAGTCAGTTATAAAGTAATGAGGCTGTTACGTGTGGAGTTAAGTTATTCAGATCAATGAAGAGGATTGCGATGCGGGATGAAACATGGATGATATTAATGAGTTAGTTATAAAGTAATGAGGCTGTTATGTGTGGAGTTATGTTATTCATATCAATGATTAATGAGTCAGTTATAAAGTAATGAGGCTGTTACGTGTGGAGTTATGTTATTCATATCAATGATTAATGAGTCAATGAAGAGGATTGCGATGCGGGATGAAACTTGGATGATATTAATGAGTTAGTTATAAAGTAATGAGGCTGTTATGTGTGGAGTTATGTTATTCATATCAATGATTAATGAGTCAGTTATAAAGTAATGAGGTTGTTACGTGTGGAGTTATGTTATTCAGATCAATGAAGAGGATTGCGATGCGGGATGAAACTTGGATGATATTAATGAGTTAGTTATAAAGTAATGAGGCTGTTATGTGTGGAGTTATGTTATTCATATCAATGATTAATGAGTCAGTTATAAAGTAATGAGGCTGTTACGTGTGGAGTTATGTTATTCAGATCAATGAAGAGGATTGCGATGCGGGATGAAATTTGGATGATATTAATGAGTTAGTTATAAAGTAATGAGGCTGTTATGTGTGGAGTTATGTTATTCATATCAATGATTAATGAGTCAGTTATAAAGTAATGAGGCTGTTACGTGTGGAGTTATGTTATTCAGATCAATGAAAGGATTCCCGCATGATTAGGAAATTACATAACTTGCATTTAGGGGTAAAGCATGCTAGAAATTCGAATTGTATGAAGTGGTTGTCTTGTCTTTAAATTACATAGTTTTCCATAGAATTGGATGGGTCTAACTTAGAGAATATATAGAATTACGACTAAAGGAAATATTTACTTTAGGCATGTAGAAATTTAATTGAAGAGTATAGACATGATTGATTGTAACATATATGACATAAAATAGTGTTTAAAAGACTTGGGGAACTTATTAACTTAGTGGGTTGGTGCATGAGTAATTAGGACCATTGGATTTTAGTAAGTTGTGGCCACACCTTGAGAAGACCCACGGCCCTAGAGCTTTGGAGGGCCTTACTCAGCCCTTGCTTACCATAGACTTATTTTAGGAACACCACAAATCAGCCCTTTTGGCAAGGAGTTCCGTTTGGCAAACAACTAAGTCAACCCTTTTATTTCTTTGATCCTTGCGCAGCCTTGGACAGTGAGCAAGCTGATGGCTTGTGTCTCAAGACAACCTCAAGTCACACCACCTTCTCACCTTTTTCCCTGTGCGCATAATGGGAAGCATTAGGTACAATTCTGACTTGCTTTTGCTTTAACTTAACCCTCTTAGGCTGCACATTTCAGCCTGTGCATATCGCTTAGCCTTCCATTTGCTGCATGTGCGCCACCCTATTCCCCCTATCCCTTGCATGAATGCTCCTAGCTCCTCATGACACTACATGACTGCCATCTACCTGTCCCTTCTTACCTCCCTGGGTGCGCTAAGTACAAGGAGGAAAATTGCAATTACTTGTAATAGTAGCCAAAGTTATCAGCCTTGTCTTGTTTTGGCATCCTCTTTCACGATCTCCTATGCGCAGAAGAGATGCAGATTTCTGACTTTTACTTTTGGGGATTTAGTAGCTATCATCACATGGCAGCCCTTACCCCTTTAGCCTGTCACATGTGCGCATAGGGAGATTTAAATTCTGACTTTTGTTGCTTTTGAAGTCTTACTTGACAGCCCTCCTTTGCTTCTCCACGCAACCGATGGAGTGAGGGAGACTCTTATGCAGGTTGTCACATTGCTCATTGGAAGCCTCACCACTCTAACTCTACTTAGGGCTATAGCTATCATATCCTTTTGTCTCTTCTTACTGCACCTTCAGATCAGGATGTGGGTCAACATTATTCATCCTAGGCGCACTCTTTCTGTCATTAAGCAAACTACTCACACCCCATCTCTTCTTGGTCGGATAACACTTGGAGCAGCAACCTATCTTGCGTGGCTGCATAATGAAATCTGCATGGGTGATTCACATTGGTCAAGGAGTGACAAGTGTTCATCTAAAGCCATCCTTATCCTTCTCTTGTGCGCATGGTCTTAGGGAAACACAGTCCAAGTTTGCTGCCACTTTGACTCAGATCATTATATCACCCTTTTCCCTGCACATGCGTTGTGATAATTGAATCACAATGCAATACTAATTATTTCTACTTCTTGATCAAGCTCAACCCTATATTTATACCCCCTCAGGTCATGAAATCTCACAAGAAACAACCAGGAAAGTTGCATGTTCCTTCTCCTCCCTAAACCCTCAAACCGTGAGCTACCTTGCAAGAGAACAACCATCCAAGTTCCATTTCCCTTCCCTGCATGGTTCGCTTGAAGGACAACAGCCAGGAGAAGCAACATGAGTCCATTTTTCATCCTTTCCTTATGTGGCCTTGCACCATCCACCAGCCTTACACCATCTAAAGAAGGGACTAAAGCTGGAAGTCTTTTCTCCCACTCCCTCTTCACTCATTCGCTAGGCTGAACCCTGCAGCAACGGTTGCAAGCACTTTTCTTATTCGTTCTTCCCAAGTCGCGGAGCTGCAGTGAGGAGACGTGAAGCCTAAGCAACGTTTTCCATCCTCTTCCTATGGCACTCTCGGCTGAACCACAAGGAGGAATAGGTGATGAATCCTTTCCTTTTCTTTATTCCTCTAAACCTTTCGGTGTTGAGAGCTCCTTATCCCCTGCACACAGATTGTGATCTTTGCTCAACGTTTCAGCTCCCATTTTCTTATACCTACAGCCACCGTCTAGTAGGAGAAGGTGAGTTATTTCGCTGCTGCCCTCTTGCTCCTTCCCTCCCTAGACTTGTTATGATTGAGTTTTCTTCATTGCAAGCTTGTGATCCAGTCTTTATTGGGACATTCCTCATGGCATGCCGCCGAACCTGACCTTGTGGACCATTGAAGGAGGTGAGGTGTTGTTCTTCTTTTCCGTGTTTCTGCATAATAAGTCAGTTTTGATCTTAACTCCTCTTCTTTTGCACGTCCTTGATTCTGTCTCATTGGATATCTACCCCCTTTGCTTGTAACCATTCGGTCCTGTGTGGTGCGGTCATCACAGCTTGAACACAAGCTGACCCTTGTTCCTCTCCACCTCTATTCAGGCGACGGCACATCTAGGAGACCTTAATCTGAGTTCTTGTATGTTTGGAGTAGGAGATGGCAGTGGTAACCGAGCTACCAGCCGCTTGATGCAGTCTAGGAGGTGAGTAAGTGTTAAGCTTCTCCTTTCTTCTTTTGGTTCGGTCACCCCCCCTTGCATTTAAAGGGAGATATAGATATGTAATTATTGATATTCTGGCCCTGCTTGTCTTTGTTTTTGCACGCTGCCTTTAGGTCTAGGAACTATTCTTGTGCTGTTCTTTTCTTTCTTTGTGTCGGTCACCACCTTTATGCTAGGGTGATACATTTTTGTTTAGTCAATCTCCCTTGCCCCTGCACCGTCTTGAAGTCTTGTTGTTTTCACACAAACACAGCAGTGAAATCTGATGTAGGAGATTGGAACATAGCCTTCCTTAGCAAGGTTGGACTGCCTTGTGAGTCAGAGATATTTCTAGACTGTTACCCGTATTGAGGAGTGTGTAAAAAACTAATTGGAGCAAACCTAAGTAACTTAGGCACTGTGTTGTTAAGAGAAATAAAATAAAATAAAATGATGTGGGACTTTTAGATACTGTATGCGCATATGGCAGTGGGAATGAGTCACATGATATGTGTTGTGGAATAAAATATAAGGAAGAAAACTTTTGATATTAAAGTATAATAAATCAATTAGAAATGTAGAATGAGAATAAATTTGGAAGTACAAACCCCTTTTGCTTACCTGTGTTCGGCCTCTTTATGCAATTGAATGGAGATTGTATTTTGTTCTCATTTTTCGGTTCTGTATGCAGCTTTGGTCACACCTTGTGCAGATTTATAACTTATGTGAATAGCATATCTTATGTCTCTAGCATGCACCGTGACCTTGTAAATAACAACATGAAAATTAATAGAGGAATGGCACCTAATTATTGGATGAGAAACCGATTATAAGTCAAGAATCTAGGAAGAGGGAAAAGCATAGTAAGGCATAGGAAATATATGTAATAAAAATCTGATTTGGTGCATATGTTTGTTTAGGTGCCCAAGGTCCTTTAAAATCGGACTGTTTGATGATTTTTGGAAATGCTTGGTTGAAAAGAATGTTAAAGACTTGAGGTAAGTGTCAGGCGATATTGCCTAATGTGACTATTGACTACTGGTATAAAATTGTGACATGATGCTCCATATTCCGTAAAAATATTATGTTCCATTATGATGAAAGGAAACTGCCAACAATGTGCCGTGATGGCTATATGATTATGAGGTAAAGACGTTATGTGGCAGCATAACGCATATGAAAAGTATATGTGCCGTGATGGCTATATGAAAGGTATATAAGCATGCACCTTACATCCTATCGCATTTTTACGCTTTGTGTGTGAAAGCATAGCATGACATGCATGTATCATGATCATATAGGCCTTGTTTTAGAATAGTTATGTACAGGACCATGTGTTTGAGCAAGCATCATATAGGCATCCCCAAGGTACCGGGGTATGGGACACTTGGCATCAGTCCGCATAGGCCCACAGTTGGAATCCACATGGAGCTCAGGTGCCAAGGGTATATTTGATTCCACTGTGAAGTGCGCGCACGACGGTGCTAAAAGCGCAAAGGAAAGGCGTTATATACGCAATATATGAATATGATGAAAAGGAAAGGCGTTATATGCGCTATATATATGAATATGATGAAAAGGAACAAGGATATGTTGAAGTGACTGTTTATGATTTTGTGCCTAGTTAATACTGTTATATTACTGGTTTTGTTGCCACACTACTGGGATTATTCTCACCCCTTTTGGGGCTGCTATTTTCCTAAATGGCAGGAGGACGAAAAAGCATTTGAAGGAGTGATGTTTGCTGTTGCTTGCTGATGCATGGACTTTCACTGATACTGTTTAATTGATTGGATGACTGTAATGCTTAATATTTTGGTAATACTGGATGACTGTAGACTTTATCATCTTCTATTTTGGTTTGATTCTTTTTATGAGCAGTGACTGTTTTGGAAATGTTTTGTGAAAAGGGTTTTTGAACGTTTCTTTAAGTATCGAATTTTAACAGTTTTACCGGTACTTTACGGGGCATGTTTCAAAGGGCAAACGAACTCCGATTTTCTATTATTTTATATGCACGCGAAGCCCCGAGAATGTACTTTCAAACTGTGCTGATTTTATTTTATACGAAACCTGTACAAATTTTAATAAGCTTCGCTTTACAACCGGTTTTACAGAAAACGAACAGAATTCGCAAGCATCTTCAGCGTTCTGTTCCGTGGGGCTATTCACCTCCGAATCGCGCATAATTTATATGTGTGCGACGCCCCGGGTGTCTAGTTTTTCAGAAGCTTGAAATATTTTTTATCGCATCTGAATTCGATTTTATACGGATTTTATAAGACAGCAAAGTTTTCTGAAAAGTATCGAAAATTCAGCAAAGCGTTTGATAAATTGAAATTTCCTATGATTGATAATGATTTCATCTTGCTAATGGGTTCCATACCGCTGAAACTCTAATACGATCTAGCAAACAACCCTCTTGGATGCATACAAGAGTGGGTGTTACACTAATTGGTATCAGAGCAGTTCGGTTCAAGGTGTTTGTGTGTAATTGTTGCATTTGTTGTTGTTTGTATATGTTTGTTTCACCATTGCTGTTGAATTTAACTGTTAAATTGTTTGTTGGTTACTGACTGCTTGGATTAAATTACTGGATTGTCTGAATCGTGATTGGCACGTGCTGAGTTATTCGGATAAATTGTGAAAGTTAGTTTGATTAAAATATTAGAATTATTTTGAGACATACTAAAGGCATTTGGTGGAATTAAAGTAGTTTGAAATGTATTACTTGAGCAGTTTGAGTCGTGAGAATCTTATATGTTACTGCTTAAAGTGTAGGCGGTATTACAGGAATTTGACTTATTGTGATTGGTTGTGTAGTGGTTGATTTCTGCTGTGATAAGTTTTATATGGTTGAGAAATTGAGTTTGACCTGGATTGCACTGTTTTACTGTTGTGGTTATTGAATGTTGTTTAGGTGTGGAATACTAGACATTGTTGTAGTATATGCCCTGCCCTATTGTGATGTCTATTTCACTGCATTGAATTATTTGAATTGAGTAGTTTGATAATACTGTGCTGCAGTTGAATTGAGTTGTTTTGTTGTAAGTGATTGTTTGTGATTCTGTCCTGAAGTGGGAACCGTGCCTCAATTTTGAGACTACTGTCGTGTATGTCATGCAGTGAGTAGGATCCGCTCGTTGCTTGGCATGACGAAAGTAGAATTAGTAATTATGAGACACGAAAACCTCCTCAAGAGAGAAGTCTGATGTGTAATAGACTGTAATTAATTAATGCCTGAATAAAGAATAAATAATAAAGTATGGAAATTGACGATTCCCAGTGTGTGATGAGGTGATGCTCCAGTTGTTCTGAGAATGGGTCTGGCCAACACATTCTTCGGTAACATGGTGGTATCAAACTGTCAAACACCGAGAATCAACTAAGGAAAAAGTTCTGTTAGGTATCTATGGTTGAAAGCTAGTCAGGAATTGAATCTAGGGAATAACTTGAATAACTAGAATAAGTAAACTAAAATCTGTGGAACCATATAAGTGGACGTAGTAATGAATTACTGATTTAGTTGTGTAATAAGTAAGTAACCTCTGTTTGGTAAATTAAATACGTGAAAACTTTGTCTTAGTGTTGGCATCTAACGAGGAGTCTTCTGTTAATAGGTTAAAAATCATGAAAAGATATTTAGCTTTGGGTACCAATTTGTCAAGTGTAACGGTTAAAAAGGAGTATTTGAAATCTGGAATTAAAGTGTGGTTTGGTGCATTGGAATCTTGAAAGCCTGTTTGATGGGTTGTGATTAGTAGCTGTTCAATTTTAGAATATGTAATGATTCGAAAGTTCATATCATGGGTAATGGATCCTCTGATCTGTGAAGTCAATTACATCCGAGGTACCTAGGACGGCGGAAAGCTCGAGGAACTTTTCTCATATGGGTGTACTTGGCAAACAGTATCAGAGGTACCATCTTACGTGATATGTACAAAAGACATGTTAGAATTTAATTAGGGGTGTCTTCTAAATCCTAAGCACTAGACAAAAGCAGTACTCATTAATGTAATTCCGTTTCCTCAAGATATTAGTAAATAATGTGCTGCTAACTTAATTGATGCTGTTAAAATTCCTATACCTCTATAGTGATGGACTAAGATCTCTAGAAAATAAAAACAACTGCCGAATTTTGTTTGTGATGAACCTCTGTGGAATTGCAAAGACCCTCCTACTTTATAAAATTGAGGTGTCCAGTTATATTTACTTAATTTTCTGTAGATTAGTAAATTATGAAAGTCTGTTCGTGATGTTTGTGAAGTCAGGTAATTGGCAGTGAAGTGTTTATTAATTGAAACTTCTTTATAGGTATGGATTAAATAGGAGATAGGCGAAATTATAAGCTGTAACATGTAAATTGCATGGATAAGATGAGTATAGTGAAGCTCACAATTAGTCCTGTCTGTGCAAGTAGTAGGCAGCTAAATCCGATTGTTTTGAAATTTGTCTAAGTAGGGATGGTAATATTTTGTCTGTAGCAATTGGGAAATAATCTGATGAACCAAACTACTGACCCTCAACTTAGAATGCATAAAATCTAAAGGTCACCTTGTAGGTAATTACGTGTACTTTTAGTAGAGTAAGTATAGCAGGTGGGCAAATAAGAGAAATGGCGTGCTTTTGAAGTGGACACAAGTAATGAACAAGAAATGTAAATAAAAACATTGAAAGATAATCAACGGTATGCTGGCATAGGACCGGGTTCACGTTTTGTTTGAGCACTAGAATAAAATTTCCTTAAGCCTTAAAAGGAGAGCATGAAAGTAGAAGACACAAGTGGATGGTTATTGTCGGTCAACTATCAAATATAGAATTTATACAGTAAGAATTACCGTGCATATAGATGTGTTTAGTTACTGGCTAAGTATGTAATAAAGACTTGAGCCTCATTATGATTTTTGGATAACTAGAGTCCTTGGGTCGATTTTACCTCATCTTTATTGTAGTATGGTCTTTAGACCTTTGGGTAAGAGGAAAATAGAAATTGTCTGTTATGATTAAGCTTTGGAGAGATTTTATTCTCTAACGTACAATTAAAATTTTGTTATATATATATGTTGTCTAATGACTATGTATGGTGCATTTGGTTTGTAATATTTGGAATTAATTGATGACTTTGATAGATGCCTAGCGAAAAGGGATGTTAGGTCTGGCATGATTATAAGTAGTATCCGACTTAAGTAGTTTCGGAATGGTAGAACGAAGTTTGGGGACAAACTTCAAATTTGGTGGGGAGAGTGTAACATCCCGCATGATTAGGAAATTACATAACTTGCATTTAGGGGTAAAGCATGCTAGAAATTCGAATTGTATGAAGTGGTTGTCTTGTCTTTAAATTACATAGTTTTCCATAGAATTGGATGGGTCTAACTTAGAGAATATATAGAATTACGACTAAAGGAAATATTTACTTTAGGCATGTAGAAATTTAATTGAAGAGTATAGACATGATTGATTGTAACATATATGACATAAAATAGTGTTTAAAAGACTTGGGGAACTTATTAACTTAGTGGGTTGGTGCATGAGTAATTAGGACCATTGGATTTTAGTAAGTTGTGGCCACACCTTGAGAAGACCCACGGCCCTAGAGCTTTGGAGGGCCTTACTCAGCCCTTGCTTACCATAGACTTATTTTAGGAACACCACAAATCAGCCCTTTTGGCAAGGAGTTCCGTTTGGCAAACAACTAAGTCAACCCTTTTATTTCTTTGATCCTTGCGCAGCCTTGGACAGTGAGCAAGCTGATGGCTTGTGTCTCAAGACAACCTCAAGTCACACCACCTTCTCACCTTTTTCCCTGTGCGCATAATGGGAAGCATTAGGTACAATTCTGACTTGCTTTTGCTTTAACTTAACCCTCTTAGGCTGCACATTTCAGCCTGTGCATATCGCTTAGCCTTCCATTTGCTGCATGTGCGCCACCCTATTCCCCCTCTCCCTTGCATGAATGCTCCTAGCTCCTCATGACACTACATGACTGCCATCTACCTGTCCCTTCTTACCTCCCTGGGTGCGCTAAGTACAAGGAGGAAAATTGCAATTACTTGTAATAGTAGCCAAAGTTATCAGCCTTGTCTTGTTTTGGCATCCTCTTTCACGATCTCCTATGCGCAGAAGAGATGCAGATTTCTGACTTTTACTTTTGGGGATTTAGTAGCTATCATCACATGGCAGCCCTTACCCCTTTAGCCTGTCACATGTGCGCATAGGGAGATTTAAATTCTGACTTTTGTTGCTTTTGAAGTCTTACTTGACAGCCCTCCTTTGCTTCTCCACGCAACCGATGGAGTGAGGGAGACTCTTATGCAGGTTGTCACATTGCTCATTGGAAGCCTCACCACTCTAACTCTACTTAGGGCTATAGCTATCATATCCTTTTGTCTCTTCTTACTGCACCTTCAGATCAGGATGTGGGTCAACATTATTCATCCTAGGCGCACTCTTTCTGTCATTAAGCAAACTACTCACACCCCATCTCTTCTTGGTCGGATAACACTTGGAGCAGCAACCTATCTTGCGTGGCTGCATAATGAAATCTGCATGGGTGATTCACATTGGTCAAGGAGTGACAAGTGTTCATCTAAAGCCATCCTTATCCTTCTCTTGTGCGCATGGTCTTAGGGAAACACAGTCCAAGTTTGCTGCCACTTTGACTCAGATCATTATATCACCCTTTTCCCTGCACATGCGTTGTGATAATTGAATCACAATGCAATACTAATTATTTCTACTTCTTGATCAAGCTCAACCCTATATTTATACCCCCTCAGGTCATGAAATCTCACAAGAAACAACCAGGAAAGTTGCATGTTCCTTCTCCTCCCTAAACCCTCAAACCGTGAGCTACCTTGCAAGAGAACAACCATCCAAGTTCCATTTCCCTTCCCTGCATGGTTCGCTTGAAGGACAACAGCCAGGAGAAGCAACATGAGTCCATTTTTCATCCTTTCCTTATGTGGCCTTGCACCATCCACCAGCCTTACACCATCTAAAGAAGGGACTAAAGCTGGAAGTCTTTTCTCCCACTCCCTCTTCACTCATTCGCTAGGCTGAACCCTGCAGCAACGGTTGCAAGCACTTTTCTTATTCGTTCTTCCCAAGTCGCGGAGCTGCAGTGAGGAGACGTGAAGCCTAAGCAACGTTTTCCATCCTCTTCCTATGGCACTCTCGGCTGAACCACAAGGAGGAATAGGTGATGAATCCTTTCCTTTTCTTTATTCCTCTAAACCTTTCGGTGTTGAGAGCTCCTTATCCCCTGCACACAGATTGTGATCTTTGCTCAACGTTTCAGCTCCCATTTTCTTATACCTACAGCCACCGTCTAGTAGGAGAAGGTGAGTTATTTCGCTGCTGCCCTCTTGCTCCTTCCCTCCCTAGACTTGTTATGATTGAGTTTTCTTCATTGCAAGCTTGTGATCCAGTCTTTATTGGGACATTCCTCATGGCATGCCGCCGAACCTGACCTTGTGGACCATTGAAGGAGGTGAGGTGTTGTTCTTCTTTTCCGTGTTTCTGCATAATAAGTCAGTTTTGATCTTAACTCCTCTTCTTTTGCACGTCCTTGATTCTGTCTCATTGGATATCTACCCCCTTTGCTTGTAACCATTCGGTCCTGTGTGGTGCGGTCATCACAGCTTGAACACAAGCTGACCCTTGTTCCTCTCCACCTCTATTCAGGCGACGGCACATCTAGGAGACCTTAATCTGAGTTCTTGTATGTTTGGAGTAGGAGATGGCAGTGGTAACCGAGCTACCAGCCGCTTGATGCAGTCTAGGAGGTGAGTAAGTGTTAAGCTTCTCCTTTCTTCTTTTGGTTCGGTCACCCCCCTTGCATTTAAAGGGAGATATAGATATGTAATTATTGATATTCTGGCCCTGCTTGTCTTTGTTTTTGCACGCTGCCTTTAGGTCTAGGAACTATTCTTGTGCTGTTCTTTTCTTTCTTTGTGTCGGTCACCACCTTTATGCTAGGGTGATACATTTTTGTTTAGTCAATCTCCCTTGCCCCTGCACCGTCTTGAAGTCTTGTTGTTTTCACACAAACACAGCAGTGAAATCTGATGTAGGAGATTGGAACATAGCCTTCCTTAGCAAGGTTGGACTGCCTTGTGAGTCAGAGATATTTCTAGACTGTTACCCGTATTGAGGAGTGTGTAAAAAACTAATTGGAGCAAACCTAAGTAACTTAGGCACTGTGTTGTTAAGAGAAATAAAATAAAATAAAATGATGTGGGACTTTTAGATACTGTATGCGCATATGGCAGTGGGAATGAGTCACATGATATGTGTTGTGGAATAAAATATAAGGAAGAAAACTTTTGATATTAAAGTATAATAAATCAATTAGAAATGTAGAATGAGAATAAATTTGGAAGTACAAACCCCTTTTGCTTACCTGTGTTCGGCCTCTTTATGCAATTGAATGGAGATTGTATTTTGTTCTCATTTTTCGGTTTGGTCACACCTTGTGCAGATTTATAACTTATGTGAATAGCATATCTTATGTCTTTGCACCGTGTAACACACCTTGCTATAGGTACAGTGTATTTATAACTTATGTGAATCCCTTGGAGCATAACTAATTAAATTAAATCATAGGAAGATACATATGTCATGTGAATTTAATCTAGAGTAATGTGAATGTGTGTTAGAAGGCACAGATTTTTTTTATGACACAAACTGCCTAACTTGTTGACTTGGAGAACCCTCTTGCACTTCCATCATGACACTGTTTTGTGCAGATTTTTGGCAAGCTTTTGCAGCCCATCATGAGCCAAACCTGCCTTGTTTTCACATGCATCATAAGAGGATTTTTGGCTGCATTTTCATCATTTTGTGCAGCTCCAAAATCTGAATTTGGGCTGTCACAAAACTGCACTCTTGATGCACCTCTTTCCCCCTCATCATTGCGCACCAAGGCTGCCTAAGTGCAGATTTTTGGGCTGCCACATAGTTGTTTTACTTGTTGACTTAGCAAAGCCCTTGCATGTGCTCATGACACTTCCCTTCCACTCCTCTAGGTGCGCAAATCATGGTCAATTGTGCAGAAATTTCTCTGACTTGGACAGCCCTCAAAGCTGAACATATCTCCCTCACCCCCTTGCATGTGAATAGAGTAAATTAGAAGCAAACCCTTGCTTGATTCAGCCCTTGTATGCAGCCCCATCCCTTCAAGTAATCAGAATTTTGCATGATGGTTAATCATAGCAACTCCTCCTCCCTTTTCCCTTTAAATTTGCGCATGAGGAAGGGGCTGGCTTCATGTGCAAGTGCAGCCAACTCTCCTCCTCCTCCTCACTCTCTCTAGCCGCACCAACAAGCCTCCTTGGAGCAAGAAGACTTTGCCTAGCCAACTTCCTCCTTCCCTCACCTCAACCGTGACTCTAGACCTCCAAGCAAGAGTAAGTTTCCTCCTCACATTCCCTCACTGTCCAGCCTTGTCCTCAACCTTGAAGCTGCCCAAGTTTGTCCATCCTCATCTTTGTTGCGCATAGGACATCCTAGGAAGAGAGGACTTGTTGTGAAGTAGAGCTAGTAAGGGTGTGGTGAAGTGTGTGCTTCAAGAGGTAGGCCTTGAACTTAGAACTTTTTCTTTGTGTAGCCATGTAAGTGTGCTTGAATGTCTCCTTGTATATGTGTTGCTTTGGATCCTTGGTTGAGCATGATTAAAGTATAAGTATGGAGCCATTTTATGATGATTTGTATGCATGAGTTGTAGAGTAAAAGTCTCATGATCATGCTTAAAATTATATGCCACTGTTTTGTATAATTAGGCCACTGTTTTAAAGAAGAAATGTGCCACTGTTTCGGTTTGATGTGCCACTGTTTTGTAGATAAAATGCCACTGTTTCGGTCCCTCAAAATCACATTAAAATGTCACTGTTTCTGCACATTAAAATGCCACTGTTTCTGCACATAAAATGCCACTGTTTCTGCACATAAAATGCCACTGTTTCTGCACATATATGCCACTATTTCTGCACATTACATGCCACTGTTTCTGCACATTATATGCCACTGTTTCTGCACTTATATGTCACTGTTTAGTGCTCCCTAAGCCACTGTTTTCATGCATGAAATGCCACTGTTTTACTCATCAAATGCCACTGTTTCTATGCATAAAATGCCACTGTTTTTATGCATAAAAGGCCACTGTTTTAGTCATCAAATGCCACTGTTTTCATACTTAAAATGCCACTGTTTTTATGCATAAAAGGCCACTGTTTTAGTCATCATATGCCACTGTTTTTATGCATAAAATGCCACTGTTTAAGTCATTCCATGCCACTGTTTTTACGCATAAATGCCACTGTTTTAGTCATCGTATGTCCACTGTTTTGCTGCTGTAAACACTGCTGTATGTCTACTGTTTTGCTGCTGTAAACACTGCTGTATGTCCACTGTTTTGCTGCTGTAAACACTGCTGTATGCCCACTGTTTTGCTGCTGTAAATGCTCACTGTTTTGCTGCTGTAAACGCTGCTGTATGCTCACTGTTTTGCTGCTGTAAACGCTGCTGTATGCTCTCTGTTTCTGCTGTAAATAGCCACTGTAAATGATTAGTTGTAACTGATTTAGGTGCGCTTAAGAAGTGAGATACTTCGCTGCGGTTTGGTAATATTTAAGGCAAGCAAAGGTAAGTGTCAGGCGATGATGCCTAATGTGACTATTGACTACTGGTATAGAATTGTGACATGATGCTCCATATGCCGTAAAAATATTATGTTCCATTATAATGAAAGGAAACTGCCAAAAATGTGCCGTGATGGCTATATGATTATGAGGTAAAGACGTTATGTGGCAGCATAACGCATATGAAAGGTATATAAGCATGCATTTTACATCATACCGCATTTTTACGCCTTGTGTGTGAAAGCATAGCATGACATGCATGTATCAAGATCATATAGGCCTTGTGTAGAATAGTTATGTACAGGACCATGTGTTTGAGCAAGCATCATGTAGGCATCCCCAAGGTACCGGGGTATGGGACACTTGGCATCAGTCCGCATAGGCCCACAGATGGAATCCATATGGAGCTCAGGTGCCAAGGGTATATTTGATTCCACTGTGAAGTGCGCGCACGACGGTGCTAAAAGCGCAAAGGAAAGGCGTTATATACGCAATATATGAATATGATAAAAAGGAAAAGGAACAAGGATATGTTGAAGTGACTGTTTATGATTTTGTGCCTAGTTAATACTGTTATATTACTGGTTTTATTGCCACACTACTGGGATTATTCTCACCCCTTCGGGGTTGCTATTTTTCCAAAATGGCAGGAGGACGCAAGAGCATTTGAAGGAGTAATATTTTGCTGTTGATTGCTGATGCGTGGATTATCAGTGTTGCTGTTTGTTTAATCGGATAACTGTAATGATTAATGTTTTGGTACTTTTGGATGACTGTAGTCTTTATCATATTTATGTTAGCTTGAACTTTTATGAACAATGGCTATTTTGGAAAACCTTTGTGAAAAGAATTTAAGTGCTGAAATTTTTATACGGATTTGTATACTGCTTTGTTAGCTCATGTGACGTTAACGACTCTAATTCCGCTTAGCAAACGACTCTCTTGGATGCATACAAGGGAGGGCGTTACACTAATTGGTATCAGAGCAGTTTGGTACATGGATTTGCTTGTGTTTGATTGAATTGATTGTTGATTGTGTTTATCTGATGATTGACTGTCTAAATGTGCCATAGTTTAAGTATATGTTAGGATAGTTAGATTGTTTAGACTAGTCTGGGATAAGACACGGATGCATAGCTAACTTGTCCGAATTGAACTCGAGTACCTACTTGGGACTGCTGCCATGAATAACTTGCAGTGAGCCTGATCAACTCATTTCCTGATATTGTGAGTGCAGAATCATGGCGGGTGGTCGCGGTTCAACTCGGGGAAGGACTGGCGATGCGGAAGAGGATCTTATCACTACCATTGGGGGACTGGCAACGTTTATCCAGAACATGAGCCAAGAATGGCGCGATCATAGGCAACAGAATCAGAACCAACCCCCACTGCATGAAAATGCAGAAGAAATTGCCCGTCGGAGGTTGAAAGACTTCCGCAACTTCCAACCACCTACCTTTGAGGGTGAGGACAACCCTGAGGCTGCAGCAAAGTGGCTGCAGATGATCGAGCATATCTTTGAACGCATGGCATGTCCGGAAGCGCAGAAGACTGAGTACGCGTCGTACCAGCTGATGGGAGAAGCTTTAACATGGTGGACTGGTGCGAGGGCTCTGCTGAGAGCTCAGGACGTGGAACTAACATGGGCTGTGTTCAGACAAGTATTTTTGGACAAGTATTTTCCTAAGGCAATGAGAAGGATGAAGCACACTGAACTGCTGTCGCTCAGGCAGGGTAACATGACGGTTAATGAGTATATTGCAAAGTTTGGGCAGCTGATCGAGTACGCTAACTTTGACCGGAACATTTATGATGAAGAATGGCAGGTGGAGAAGTTCGAGAGCGGATTGCATCCGGAAATCCGCAAGCTCATCTTAACGACGGCTAATCGTACATTTCCGGAACTCATCAACCAGAGTCGTCAGGCAGAAGGAATCATTCTGGAGGCCAAGAACTTGAACAAGCCACCACCACAATTCCACGGAGGAAATCGAGCAGGCAGATTCTTCAGGATGGCACCTGGTAGGGGTCGAGGCAGAGGTACGCCGTTGCAGGCGCGGCCTGGAAATTTTAAGAGAAACTTTACGGTGGGTCAATCGTCGACTGGACGTCAGGGCGCGACTGTTTGTGCTACTTGTGGAAAGAATCACTTTGGAGTTTGTCGCAAGAACAACAATGCATGTTTCAGATGCGGCCAGCAAGGACATTTTGCTTACAAGTGCCCCCAGAACGCTGACCAACAGCCTCCGCAAGCTCGGGTGTTCACATTGGATGCAAATGAAGCGCAGAAGTTTCCCAACCTGATCAAAGGTAATGTCACTTTGAATGGTCACCCAATTTCTGTTATCTTTGATTCTGGAGCGTCTGGCTCTTTTATGGCAAAGCATACTGCCTTAAGAATAGGCATCACCCCAACCCCGTTACCTTATGAGTTACACATCAGCACACCTACTGGAGGATCGTGCACAGCCTCAGAGATCTGCAGAGGTGTTACCTTGCAGTACGAAGGGAACACGTATACAGTTAATTTGGTGGTCCTGCCGGTATTCAACTTCGATGTGATTATCGGTATGGACTGGATGACGGAAAACGGGATAACCTTGGATTGTCGAGCGGGGAAAGTCATTGTTCCTGCAAAGGATGGTAATTTTCAACCTTTCTCTCTCATTTCCTTATTGCAAGTTAGAAAAGAGCTCCGCAAGGGAGCAGCAGGGTATCTTTTGTCGATCGAGGCTGAGACCTCGGTTGACAATCAAATTCAGAATGTACCTGTAGTTAGAGAATTCGAGGAGGTATTCCCGGATGAAATACCTCGATTGCCTCCTCATAGGGAAATAGAATTTTCGATCGAACTTGTTCCTGGAGTTGGACCAATCTCCATTGCCCCGTATCGTATGGCGCCGTTGGAACTGCGCGAGTTGAAGAAGCAGATAGAAGAGCTTTTGGCAAAGGAATTTATCAGACCGAGTACTTCCCCATGGGGTGCTCCAGCTATCTTGATTAAGAAGAAGGATGGAAGCTTACGTCTCTGTGTAGATTACCGCCAGCTGAACAAAGTAACGGTGAAGAATAAGTATCCGCTACCGAGGATCGACGATTTGATGGACCAACTGAGAGGAGCCAGAGTCTTTTCCAAGATAGATTTACGATCGGGATACCATCAGATCCGGGTCAAACCGGAGGATATTCCGAAAACCGCTTTTAGGACTCGTTATGGGCACTACGAATATCAGGTGATCCCATTCGGACTTACGAATGCTCCAGCGGTATTCATGGACTACATGAACCGCATCTTCCGCCCATTTCTTGATCAGTTTGTTATTGTGTTTATCGACGATATCCTGATTTACTCAGCTAATGAAGAGCTGCACGCGGAACATCTGAGGATTGTCTTGCAAATCTTGAAGGATAAGCAGTTGTACGCGAAATGGTCGAAGTGATAGTTTTGGCTTAAAGAGGTCCAGTTTCTGGGCCATGTCATTTCATCAGAAGGTATCGCGGTGGACCCCAGCAAAGTTGAAGCTGTCATGAATTGGGAACGACCCAAGACTGTCACCGAAGTAAGAAGTTTCTTAGGTCTTGCTGGATATTATCGAAGGTTTATCCAGAATTTCTCTCAGATAGTGCAACCTCTTACTCGTCTCACTCGGAAGGATAAGCCTTTTGAGTGGACTGAAGCTTGTGAAGAATGTTTCTTGGAACTAAAGAGCAGATTGACGAGTGCTCCCGTACTCACGATTCCGGATCCTACCCAAAGGTTCGAAGTATACTGCGATGCGTCGCTGAAAGGACTTGGATGCGTGTTGATGCAGGATCGTATGGCAGTAGCTTACGCATCTCGACAACTTAAGCCTCACGAAGAAAATTATCCTACGCACGATTTGGAGTTAGCAGCTATAGTGTTCGCACTTAAAATCTGGAGGCACCACTTGTATGGTTCGCAGTTTGACGTGTTCAGCGATCATAAGAGTTTGAAGTATTTGTTCGACCAGAAGGAGTTGAATATGCGGCAACGACGGTGGATGGAATTTCTGAAGGACTATGATTTTGAACTTAAATACCACCCAGGAAAGGCAAACGTGGTAGCTGACGCCCTGAGTAGGAAGACACTGCACACTGCAACTCTGATGATGGAAGAATTGAAATTGTTTGAGGCCTTTCGAGACTTGAACTTATCGGTAGACGAGAGAGGGAATAGCATAAGATTGGGAAATATAAAAGTGGAGAATGAATTGATCAGTAGAATTAAGGAGGCTCAGAAAGATGAAGAGTTAGTCCGTGATTTGGTTGGCAACCAAGATGTTGTAAAGGATGAGAATGATGTTTGGAGATTTCAAGGACGGCTGGTTGTGCCGAATGAAGAGCTGAAACAAGAAGTTTTACAGGAGGCTCACAAGGGTAAGTATGCAGTTCATCCTGGATCCACGAAGATGTACCATGATTTGAAGACCTCGTTTTGGTGGCCGGGTATGAAGCGTGATATTGCGGAGTATGTATCTCGATGCTTAACTTGTCAGAAGGTGAAGTACGAACATCAGAAACCGTCGGGACTCCTTCAACCTTTGGAGATTCCCGAATGGAAGTGGGACAGTATTGCGATGGATTTTGTAGTTGGACTTCCTCGGACGCGAGAAGGATATGATTCTATCTGGGTGATTGTTGATCGTTTAACGAAGTCAGCTCACTTCTTGCGTGTTAAAACCACATATGATACAGAGAGACTTGCCAGAATTTACCTGCAGGAGATTGTGAAGCTACACGGAGTTCCTACGAGTATTGTCAGCGATCGTGATCCCAAGTTTACATCTAAGTTTTGGGAATCTTTTCAAAGAGCATTAGGGACCCACTTGAGGTTGAGTACTGCTTATCATCCGCAGACCGATGGACAGACGGAACGCACCATTCAAGCATTAGAGGACATGTTGCGAGCATGTGTTTTGGAGTTAGGAGACAGCTGGGATAATTATCTGTCTTTGATTGAATTTGTTTACAACAATAGTTACCACTCCAGTATTCAGATGGCACCGTACGAAGCTTTGTATGGGAGAAAATGCAGATCCCCTTTATGCTGGACTGAAGTAGGTGAGCGAAGTATGTTAGGACCTGATCTAATTCAAGAAACATCCGAACAAGTAAAGAAGATTCGGGAGAATATGCAGCGGGCTCAGGCCAGACAGAAGAGTTATTACGACAAGCGTCATAAGCCTCTATCTTTCGAAGTCGGAGACCATGTATTCTTAAGAATCACTCCTACATCGGGACTCGGAAGGAGAATGGGAGTAAAGAAGTTAAGTCCACGGTACTTAGGACCGTATCTGATTATGGACCGGATTGGAGAGTCTGCATACCGGTTGGCTTTACCACCCAATCTGTCAGGAATTCACAATGTATTTCATGTGTCACAGCTACGTAGGTATCTCTCTGACCCATCTCACGTGTTACAGCCGGAAGAAGTGGAACTAAAGGAAAATCTGACTTATCAAGTGCAACCGTTCCAAATTCTTGAAAGATCCGTCAAGCGACTCCGTTCTAAAGAGATTCCTTTGGTGAAAGTATTGTGGAACAACAGATCGGAAGCTGAAGCCACTTGGGAGCGCGAGGACGACATTCAGAAACGCTATCCAGAACTGTTTAGCTCTTAAGTAAGTTTATTTTGCGGACAAAATTCCTATTTGGTGGGGAGAGTGTAACATCCCGTATAATTAGTAAAATACATAAGTACTATATGTTATAGATGTATGTGTAGATTTCGGATGTATGGTTCATGTGTGATGGCTTGCAAATTGTTTGACCTTTATCCTTGGATAAGACTTAGGTAATTAATTAAATTAAATCATAGGAGGATACATATGTAGACATGTGAATTTAATCATATGAGTAATGTGAGTGTGTGTTAGAAGGCTTTAGTGTTCTTTGGACTTTGGAAGTGGGCTAGAGTGTGTGGACTTGTCACTATTGGACTTGTGTGATTGGGTTCTTTTTGTGTGTGTGGCCAATGGCCCAAAGAGGATTCTTGGATCAATCATGTTCAGCCCAAATTAAATCCACACATAATTCCCTAAGCCTTGTCCAACAAGGTGTCTTGTGTGTCTAGAAACTTTCATATGGCAAGTGTAATTTCCACTCATTCTTGCGCAAAAGGACCTAGAAAAATCTGCCAACTTCTTCCTTGTTTGACCGCCACATCACCTAGCTTGTGCACCATTTGGATTCAACTTCTTTGCATGGAAGACACATGCACTCCTTAGCACCATTTTGGGCTGCATACACCTCTTTTAGGCGCACATGTAGAGAGTCTTGGATCAGATTTCTTGTGTCACAAAACTGCCTAACTTGTTGACTTGGAGAACCACCTTACACCTTCCATCATGAGGCTGCCATGTGCAGATTTTTGCATGCTTTTGGCAGTCCATCATGAGCCAAACCTGCCCTTGCTTCCACATGCATCATAAGAAGTTTTTTGGGGCTGCTACCTCTCTTTCCATGCGCACATGGACTGCATCTATGCAGATTTTAGGCTGCCACAAATGGCTCCTGAAACTTCCACTCCTCCATGTGCGCAAGTCTTGATTGTTTGTGCAGAAATTTTTCTGACTTAGGACAGCTTTCAAATCTGAGCATATCTCTCCTCACTCCTTGCATGTGCATAGAGTACTTTAGAAGCAACCTTGTGTGCAGCCCCACCTCTTCAGCAACCTGAATTCTCATGATGTTAATCATTGCAGGGTTCCCCTCACGTCTCCTTAAATATGTGCACACAAGAGGCCTCCTTCACCTTGTACAAGTGCAGCCAATTTTCCTCCCTCATTCCCTTACTCTCTAGCCGAACCAACAAGCCTCTTGGAGAAGAAATAACCTTGGTCACTTACCTTCCCTCACCTCTCAAAACCGTAGCCTTTGTCCCAAGCAAGAGTAAGCTTTCCTCCTCACTTTCACCTCACTGTTCAGTCTTGATTCCTCACCTTTGGTAGCTGTCCAAGTTGCTCCTCCTCACCCGTGATTGCGCATAGATCTTCTCCTTAGGAAGTGTGCACTTGTTGTGTAGTAAAGCTAGAAGGTGGTGTGTGATTCTTGATCAAGAAGTGTGGGCTACAAGAGGTAGGCCTTGAACTTAGAACACTTTCATTTTGTAACCATGTTTGTGTGCTTGAATGTCTCCTTGATTATGTGTGTGGTTTTGGATTCAAGTATGAATGCATGGTAAAAGTAGAATGGTGGAGCCATTTCATGAGGATTTGTATGCATGAAAGCCTCATGGTCATGCTTAAGATATATGCCACTGTTTTGTATGGATATGCCACTGTTTTGAGGAATATATATGCCACTGTTCTGTATGCAAAATGCCACTGTTTCCCTTTGAATGTGCCACTGTTTTGAAGATGAAATACTCACTGTTTCGGTTCCTCAAAATAGTCAATTTGATGCCACTGTTTCTGCACATATATGCCACTGTTTCTGCACATTATATGCCAATGTTTCTGCATATATGCCACTGTTTCTGCACATTATATGCCACTGTTTCTGCACATATATGCCACTGTTTCTGCACATTATATGCCACTGTTTCTGCACATTATATGCCACTGTTTCTGCACATTTATGCCACTGTCTTGATGTTCAAAAATCCCTCTTCATGCCACTGTTTTGATGCATAAAAACACTCACTGTTTTAGCCATCATATGCCACTGTTTTATGCATAAAATGCCACTGTTTTAGTCCATAATATGCCACTGTTTTATGCATAAAATGCCACTATTTTAGTCCATAATATGCCACTGTTTTATGCATAAAATGCCACTGTTTTAGTCCATAATATGTCACTGTTTTATGCATAAAATGCCACTGTTTTAGTCCATAATATGCCACTGTTTCAATGTCCAAAAACCATGATTTATACTACTGTTTTAATGCTCAAAAATGTACCATTCATGCCACTGTTTCTGCCACTGTTAATACCACTGTTCTGCCACTGTTTTGAGGCCCAAAGTGCCACTGTTTCTGTTTTAAAACGTTCACTGTTTCTGCTGTATGTTTACTGTTTTCCTGCTGTAAACCGTCACTGTTTCTGCCCACTGTCTTTAAGGAAAATACCACTGTTTTCTGTTCACTGCCTTAAAAGAACAACTCACTGTTTCTGCTCACTGTTTTAAGCACAACCGTCACTGTTTTCTGCTGTAAAAACGCTGCTGTATGCTCACTGTTTTGCTGCTGTAAACACTGCTGTATGATCACTGTTTTCCACTGTAAGACACTGCTGTATGCTCACTGTTCTGCTGTAAATAGCCACTGTAAATGATTGGTTGTAATTGATTTAGGTGCGCTTAAGAAGTGAGATACTTCGCTGCTGTTTGGTAATATTTAAGGCACGCAAAGGTAAGTGTCAGGCGATATTGCCTAATGTGACTATTGACTACTGGTATAAAATTGTAACATGATGCTCCATATGCCGTAAAAATATTATGTTCCATTATGATGAAAGGAAACTGCCAAAAATGTGCCGTGATGGCTATATGATTATGAGGTAAAGACGTTATGTGGCAGCGTAACGCATATGAAAGGTATATAAGCATGCACCTTACATCATAACGCATTTTGTACGTTTTGTGTGTGAAAGCATAGCATGGCATGCATGTACCAAGAGCATATAGGTCTTGCTTTTTAGAATAGTTATGTACAGGAACATGTGTTTTGAGCAAGCATCATATAGGCATCCCCAAGGTACCGGGGTATGGGACACTTGGCATCAGTCCGCATAGGCCCACAGTTGGAATCCACATGGAGCTCAGGTGCCAAGGGATATTTGATTCCACTGTGAAGTGCGCGCACGACGGTGCTAAAAGCGCAAAGGAAAGGCGTTATATACGCAATATATGAATATGATGAAAAGGAAAAGGAACAAGGATATGTTGAAGTGACTGTTTATGATTTTGTGCCTAGTTAATACTGTTATATTACTGGTTTTGTTGCCACACTACTGGGATTATTCTCACCCCTTCGTGTGGAGCTGCTATTTTTCCAAAATGGCAGGATTGCGTAAAAACACTTGAAGGAGTGATGTTTTGCTGTTGATTGCTGATGCGTGGATTATCACTGTTGCTGTTTGTTTTATTGGATGACTGTAATGATTAATGTTTTGGTACTCTTGGATGACTGTAGTCTTTATCATCTCTATGTTAGCCTAAACTTTTATGAACAACGGCTATTTTGGAAAACCTTTGTGAAAAGAATTTAAGTGCTGAAATTTCTACAGTGCACCTTACGGGTGGTGTTTTTATGAGCAAACGAACTCGGATTTACTATTATTTTATATGCACGCGAAGCCCCAAACGTGCTCTTTCTAAATCACTTAAATAATTTTTATCGTCCAAACAGAAGTTATAAGAACTATTGATATGCCTTACGGATTTGTATACTGCTATGAGATTCTTTGTTAGCTCATGTATTTGATAAAGTTAACGACTCTAATTCCGCTTAGCAAACGACTCTCTTGGATGCATACAAGGGAGGGCGTTACACTAAGATCGCTAGAAAGTAAAAACAATTGCTGAATTTTGTTGTGATGAACCTCGGTGAATTTGCAAAGACCCTCCTACATTATAATATTGGAATCTGAGGTGTCCGGTTATAAATTATGAAAGTCTGTTCGTGATGTTTGTGAAGTGTTTATTAAATTGAAACTTCCTTATAGGTATAGGAGATAGGCGAAATTATAAGCTGTAACATGTAAAGTGCATGGATAAAATGAGTATAGTGAAGCTCACAATTAGTTCTGTCTGTGCAAGTAGTAGGCAGCTAGATCCGATTGTTTTGAAATTTGTCTAAGTAGGGATGGTAATATTTTTGTTTGTAGCAATTGGGAAATAATCTGATGAACCAAACTACTGACCCTCAACTTTGAATGCGTAAAATCTAAAGGTCACCTTGTAGGTAATTACGTGTACTTTTAGTAGAGTAAATATAGCAGGTGGGCAAATAAGAGAAATGGCGTGCTATTGAAGTGGACACACGTAATGAACAAGAAATGTAAATTGAAAGATAATCAACGGTATGCTGGCATAGGACCAGGTTCACGTTTTGTTTAAGCACTAGAATAAAATTTCTTTAAGCCTTAAAAGGAGAGCATGAAAGTAGAAGACACAAGTGGATGGTTATTGTCGGTCAACTATCAAATATAGAATTTATACAGTAAGAATTACCGTACATATAGATGTGTTTAGTTACTGGCTAAGTATGTAATAAAGACTTGAGCCTCATTATGATTTTTGGATAACTAGAGTCCATGGGTCGATTTTACTTCATCTTTATTGTAGTATGGTCTTTTGACCTTTGGGTAAGAGGAAAATAGAAATTGTCTGTTATGATTAAGCTTTGGAAAGATTTTATTCTCTAACGTACAATTAAAATTTTGTTATATATATATGTTGTCTAATGACTATGTATGGTGCAATTGGTTTGTAATATTTGGAATTAATTGATGACTTTGATAGATGCCTAGCAAAAAGGGATGTTAGGTCTGGCATGATTATAAGTATGTGTAGTATCCGACTTAAGTAGTTTCGGAATGGTAGAGCGAAGTTTGGGGACAAACTTCAAATTTGGTGGGGAGAGTGTAACATCACGCATGATTAGGAAATTACTTGCATGTAGGGGTAAAGCATGCTAGAAATTCGAATTGTATGAAGTGGTTGTCTTGTCTTTAAATTACATAGTTTTCCATAGAATTGGATGGGTCTAACTTAGAGAATAAATAGAATTACGACCAAAGGAAATATTTACTTTAGGCATGTAGAAATTTAATTGAAGAGTATAGACATGATTGATTGTAGCATATATGACATAAAATAGTGTTTAAAAGACTTGGGGAACTTATTAACTTAGTGGGTTGGTGCATGAGTAATTAGGACCATTGGATTCTAGTAAGTTGTGGCCACACCTTGAGAAGACCCACGGCCCTAGAGCATTGGAGGGCCTTACTCAGCCCTTGCTTACCATAGGCAAATCTTAGGAACCCCACAAATCAACCCTTTTGGCAAGAAGTTTCGTTTGGCAAACAACTAAGTCAACCCTTTGATTCTTTGATTCTTGCGCAGCCTTGGACAGTGAGCAAGCTGATGGCTTGTGTCTCAAGATAACCTCAAGTCACACCACCTTCTCACTTTTTCCCTGTGCGCATAATGGAAAGCAATAGGAACAAATCTGACTTGCTTTTGCTTTAACCTAACACTCTTAGGCTGCACATTTCAGCCTGTGCATATGGCTTAGCTTTCCACTTGCTGCATATGCGCCACCCTATCCCCTCCTTTGCATGAATGCTCCTAGCTCCTCATGACACTACATGACTGCCATCTACTGTCCCTTTTTACCTCCCTAGGTGCGCTAAGTACAAGGAGAAAAATTGCAATTACTTGTTATAGTAGCCAAAGTTATCAGCCTTGTCCTCTCTTGTATTGGCATCCTCTTTCACGGTCTCCTATGCGCAGAAGAGGTGCAGATTTCTGACTTTTACTTTTGAGGATTTAGTAGCTATCATCACATGGCAAGCCCTTACCCCTTTAGCCTGTCACATGTGCGCATAGGGGGATTCTAATGCTGACTTTTGTGGCCTTTGAGGACTGCATGACAGCCCCTCCCTTGCTCTCCACGCAACCGATGGAGTGAGGACAACTATTGTGCAGGTTGTCACATTGCTCTTTGGAAGCCTCACCACTCTAACTCTACTTAGGACTATAGCTATCATATCCTTTTGTCTCTTCTTACTGTACTTTTAGATCAGAATGTGGGTCAACATTACTCATCCTAGGCGCACTCTTTCTGTCCTTAAGCAAACTACTCTCACCCATCTCTTCTTGGTCGGATAACACTTGGAGCAGCAACCTACCTTGCGTGGCTGCATAATGAAATCTGCATGGGGGATTCACATTGGTCAAGGAGTGACAAGTATTCATCTAAAGCTATCCCTCTCCTTCTCTTGTGCGCATGGTCATAGGGAAATACAGTTCAAGTTTGCTGCCACTTTGACTCAGATCATTATATCACCCCAATCCCTGCACATGCGTTGGAATCATTGTATCACCATGCAATACTTATTATTTCCATTTCTTGATCAAACTCAGCCCCTATTTATACCCCCTCAGATCATGAAATCTCACAAGCAACAACCAGAAAAGTTGCATATCCCTTTCTCCTCCCAATGCCCTCAAGTCGTGAGCTACCTTGCAAGAGAACAACCATTCAAGTTTTCATCCCCTTCCCTGCATGGTGCGCAACATGAGTCCATCCTTCATCCTTTCCTTGTGTAGCCGTGCACCATCCACCAGCCTTACACCATCTAAAGAAGGGACTAAAGCTGGAAGTCTTTTCTCCCACTCCCTCTTCACTCATTCGCTAGGCTGAACCCTGCAGCAACGGTTGCAAGCACTTTTCTTATTCGTTCTTCCCTAGTCGCGGAACTGCAGTGGGGAGACGTGAAGCCTAAGCAACGTTTTCCTTTCTCTTCCTTTGGTACTCTCGGCTGAACCACAAGGAGGAATAGGTGATGAATCCTCCACTTTTCTTTATTCCTTTAAACCTTTCGGTGTTGAGAGCTCCTTATCCCCTGCAAGCAGATTGTGATCTTTGCTCAACGTTTCAGCTCCCATTTTCTTATACCTACAGCCACCGTCTAGTAGGAGAAGGTGAGTTATTTCGCTGCTGCCCTCTTGCTCCTTCCCTCCCTAGACTTGTTATGATTGAGTTTTCTTCATTGCAAGCTTGTGATCCAGTCTTTATTGGGACATTTCCTCATGGCATGCAGCCGAACCTGACCTTGTGGACCATTGAAGGAGGTGAGGTGTTGTTCTTCTTTTCCGTGTTTTTGCATAATAAGTCAGTTTTAACTCCTCTTCTTTTGCACGTCCTTGATTCTGTCTCATTGGATATCTACCCCCCTTTGCTTGTAACCATTCGGTCCTGTGTGGTGCGGTCATCACAGCTTGAGCACAAGCTGACCCTTGTTCCTCTCCACCTCTATTCAGGCGATGGCACATCTAGGAGACTTGAATGTGAGTTCTTGTATATGGTAGTAGGAGGTGGCAGTGGTAACTGAGCTGCCAGCCGCATGATTCAGTCTTGGAGGTGAGTAAGTGTTAAGTTTCTCTTTTTCTTCTATTTGGTTCGGTCACTTCTTGCATCTAAAAAAAGAGATATATGCGTATTTATATAGTTGCCTCTTCTTGTCATTGTTGTTGGACGCTGCTCTTTTGGTCTTGAAACTTTTATTTGTGTGTTCTTTTCCCTCTCTGAGTCGGTCACCACTTATATGCTAGGATGATGCATGTTTGATTATTCAAGCTTTCCTTGCCTCTGCACCATCTTGAAATCTTGCTTTATTCACACAAACACAGCAGTGAAATCTGATGTAGGAGATTGGAACATAGCCTTCCTTAGCAGTGTTGGACTGCCTTGTGAGTCAGAGATATTTCTAGACTGCTACCCGTATTGAGGAGTGTGTAGAAAACTAATTGGAGCACACCTAAGTAACTTAGGCACTGTGTTGTTAAGAGAAATAAAATAAAATAAAATAAAATGATGTGGGACTTTTAGATACTGTATGCGCATATGACAGTGGGAATGAGTCACACGGTATGTGTCGTGGAATAAAATATAAGGTAGAAAACTATTGATCTTAAAGTATAATAAATCAATTAGAGGTGTAGAATGAGAATAAATTTTGGAAGTACAAACTCCTTTTGCTTACCTGTGTTCGGTCCCTTTATGCAATTGAATGGAGATTGTATTTTGTTCTCATTTTTCGGTTCTGTATGTAGCTTTGGTCACACCTTGTGCAGATTTATAACTTATGTGAATAGCATATCTTATGTCTCCAGCATGCACCGTGACCTTGTAAATAACAACATGAAAATTAATAGAGGAATGGCACCTAATTATTGGATGAGAAACCGATTATAAGTCTAGAATCTAGGAAGAGGGAAAAGCATAGTAAGGCATAGGAAATATATGTAATAAAAATCTGATTTGGTGCATATGTTTGTTTAGGTGCCCAAGGTCCTTTAAAATCGGACTGTTTGATGATTTTTGGAAATGCTTGGTTGAAAAGAATGTTAAAGACTTGAGGTAAGTGTCAGGCGATATTGCCTAATGTGACTATTGACTACTGGTATAAAATTGTGACATGATGCTCCATATTCCGTAAAAGTATTATGTTCCATTATGATGAAAGGAAACTGCCTAAAATGTGCCGTGATGGCTATATGATTATGAGGTAAAGACGTTATGTGGCAGCATAACGCATATGAAAAGTATATGTGCCGTGATGGCTATATGAAAGGTATATAAGCATGCATCTTACATCATACCGCATTTTTACGCTTTGTGTGTGAAAGCATAGCATGACATGCATGTATCAAGAGCATATAGGCCTTGCTTTTTAGAATAGTTATGTACAGGACCATGTGTTTGAGCAAGCATCATATAGGCATCCCCAAGGTACCGGGGTATGGGACACTTGGCATCAGTCCGCATAGGCCCACAGTTGGAATCCACATGGAGCTCAGGTGCCAAGGGTTATTTGATTCCACTGTGAAGTGCGCGCACGACGGTGCTAAAAGCGCAAAGGAAAGGCGTTATATACGCAATATATGAATATGATGAAAAGGAAAGGCGTTATATGCACTATATATATGAATATGATGAAAAGGAAAAAGGAAAAGGAACAAGGATATGTTGAAGTGACTGTTTATGATTTTGTGCCTAGTTAATACTGTTATATTACTGGTTTTGTTGCCACACTACTGGGATTATTCTCACCCCTTTGGGGCTGCTATTTTCCTAAATGGCAGGAGGACGAAAAAGCATTTGAAGGCGTGATGTTTGCTGTTGCTTGCTGATGCATGGACTTTCACTGTTACTGTTTAATTGATTGGATGACTGTAATGCTTAATGTTTTGGTAATCTTGGATGACTGTAGACTTTATCATCTTCTATTTTGTTTTGATTCTTTTTATGAGCAGTGTCTGTGTTGGAAACGTTTTGTGAAAAGGATTTTTGAACGTTTCATTAAGTACCGAATTTTAACAGTTTACAGGTACCTTACGGGTCATGTTTCAAAGGGCAAACGAACTCCGATTTTCTATTATTTTATATGCACGCGAAGCCCCGAGAATTTACTTTCAAACTGTGCAGGTTTTATTTTTATCCGAAACCTGTACGAATTTTAATAAGCTTCGCTTTACAACTGGTTTTACAGAAAACGGACAGAATACGCAAGCATCTTGAGCGTTCTGTTCCGTGGGGCTATTCACCTCCGAATCGCGCATAATTTATATGTATGCGACGCCCCGGATGTCTAGTTTTTCAGAAGCTTGGAATATTTTTTTATCGCATCTGAATTCGATTTTATACGGATTTTATAAGGCAGCAAGGTTTTCTGAAAAGTATAGAAAATTCAGCAAAGTGTTTTATAATTGAAATTTCCTATGAATGATAATGATTTCATTTTGGTTAATGGGTTTTATAAGCATAAATTCTGGATTTTTATTGTTTCAAATTAAATAATATTTGATAAAGTTTTACAAAGAATGGGTTCCATACCGCTGTAACTCTAATACGATTTTAGCAAACAACCCTCTTGGATGCATACAAGAGTGGGTGTTACAATAATCATCAGATTTGATGATCCGATTGTTCTCAATTGAAAATAAGGATTTTGATTCAATTGAGATCATTCGTGAATTTGGTAATTTTTATCCAATGAAGGACATCCTAGGATTCCTAACCTTAGGTTGGTTAATTTTAATTACGAAGTTTTAATCCCAGTTCTTATATTCTGTCTTTTATTCAACCGAAATCCAAAACCCCCCTTTTATTTTCTATTTTCATAAGCGATTTTTACCAAATCAATTTCTTTGAGAGACGACTTATGGTTTCCATTTTACTGCAAATTTCTGAACCCTAATTAAAAATAATTTTTAATTTGCGCGAATTCGTCAGCTCGTGTCAAATTTGGCGCCGTTTCCAGGGAAATGGCATCGGTCTAAATCGTTTTCTGATTCTTGATCTTCTTCTTTTTCTTTAATTTTCATTTCTGTTAAAAAAAATCGAAAAAAATATATTTATTTTTGCGCATCTGTCTTGTTTCTGCGTTTGAACTCATTTGTGTTTCTGATTCCGATTTCTGCACCTTTGATTCTGCATCGGAATTTGATTCTGCAGACGCGTCTTTTCTCAGTTTTTGCATTTTCTGCATTACGGTTTCCATTTTACTGCGAATTTCTGAACCCTAATTAAAAATAATTTTTAATTTGCGCGAGTTCGTCAGCTCGTGTCAAATTTGGCGCCGTTTCCAGGGAAATGGCATCGGTCTAAATCGTTTTCTGATTCTTGATCATCTTCTTTTTCTTTAATTTTCGTTTCTGTTAAAAAAAAACAAAAAAATATATTTATTTTTGCGCATCTGTCTTGTTTCTGCGTTTGAACTTATAACACCTCAAATATTTAAATGTGTATTTTAATATTATATTGTGAAATGAAAATTGGTGGATTAGTGAAAATCCAAGGATTATGGCCAAAATGGGCAAAAAGGGCAAAATGGTAATTTGCCAACCGTGTGTTCTGAGGCTTAAATACTGAGTTAGAGATTTCAAATGACAAAAGTAATACTGGAAATGGAATCAGGGCGGAAAATTGAGTGAATAGGCAAATTTGGAAAAAATTGATGAATAGTGATTTTTAAGTGTTAAAATACTGTGATGTGAGTGTACCGATAGGTGTGAAATTTGTATCAATATTTTGGAGAAATAAAAATATGTCATGGACTGGAAAAATATGTAGACTAAGAATTTATGATCGGAATTTTTATCGGGGTTAAAGTTAGAACGCGTGTGGGACCCGTGTGACCGAAGTCACTTGGCCCCCACCTCTTTTTCTTCTTTCCTTCCTTCTCTTTTCTTCTTCATTCTCGCGCGCCCCCCTGCAAAAAGGAACCAAAACCCCATTTCTTCACATTGTTGCCATTTCTTCATTTCTTCACCGAATCGCTTGATTTTGGTGTTGAAATCTATTGTAAACAACCTTCCAAAGCCATTAGTAACACTTAGAACCCTTGAATCCATCTCTTGGCTGCGTTTTTTGGGCAAAACAGATCCGACCCACTTGGGTTCTTGGAGCTTTGTTAGAGTTTTGATCTTCTTATGGTTTAGTGAAGCCTTGGTGGTGATCATACAACACATTGTGAGTAAATTTGTGGTATTTTTGTGGTTGATTTCATAGATCTAGGAATTTATGCTTTAAACCTTCAATTTTAGATGTGTGATGATAGAGAGCCCAAATGGAAAAATGCTATTAGATGAAAAGGCCTTAGAATCATGCTTGTAAGCTAGAAATGCTATGATAATTTTTGGTGAAAAAGATAGGTTTTTAACTTAGGAAAATTTGAGGAGTTTTCATGAAAAATGAGTTTTGGTGTAATTTGGATTTGATGATTGTTGTAGGGTGCCTCACACGGACGTGATTGTGAAAGGTTGATTTGGAGCATACGTTTGGAACGGATTTGCTCGTATTAAGGTAAACTCTTGGAACTTGGGTTTAATCCCTAGTGTGCTCCACCACACCTAGTGGAAGGTAGTGGTTGGATTATGTGGTTATGACATGGTGTGATTGTGTGCTTGTATGCATATTGCTTGTATTTTGTGAAAATTGTTTGGTCACTGGCCAGTTGACGTGTGGAGTTTGGACATCCGCTGGGTTCATCCTTGTGAGAATGCCAGTCGGGTTTTGCCGTGGAGTCGACTCTGGGAGCGGCGCCAGGATGATCCAAACGTGGGACATCCGCCGGATAGGGCTCATGAGGAGTTCCGGTTGGGTATTGCCATGGAGTCTTCTCAACCATGGGAGAGGCGCCAGGATTGTCTCGGGAGTTATATGATGGAGTCCTTGAACATGAATCCATGCGTGGATGTTCTTGGGTGTCTCCAGTTGGATGGTGATATTGTATTGCTTGCATATTGCATGATGTCATATTTATACATTTTAGTGAGCCATGGAGTGGAGAGAGCCTCTAGCTCCATTGGTTTACTGAGATATATCCGTATATCTCACCCCGTGTTTGGGAGACCACATTTCAGGTCACTATGAGCCGGGAGGAGCTTCGGGCAAGAAGCCCGTATAGTGGACATTGGATTTGGCATGCGGTGCATTGGGATTGCATGACATTTTGGAGGAGGACCATGGATTGCACATAGCATGACATTAGTATTTTGAGACTTAGGCCATGAACATATTGCATGATGTTACTGCCATGCTTTTGTAGTGTTCATGATGGTATACTAAGTCTTGTTTATAGTTTATTATTCATGACATGGATAATTGTATATTTGAGTGAGCATGGGACTTGTCCATTGCCACATTTATAGCCTTGAAGTCTTGGTATTCATGTTGTAAAAATGGTCCATCTTTGTATGTAAATGGCCATTACATTGAGGACTTTGTAAAGGATGTTTGATTTAAGGAAAATGCATGATGGAAGGGCCTAGAGCCTACATTAGGACATGATTATGTGTTGTGGGGAGTACCAAGGGGTTAGGGATGGATTACACAACCTTTCTTGGGCTTAAAATGCTGTAATCTGTCATTTTTGCTGCATAGTAATCGATTACCCAAGCATGGTAATCGATTACTGATAACACATATTTTATTACACTTATTTGTTACTCTAGATTAGTATTTTTAGGATTTATTTGAATAAAATAATGATGTTTTGAGTTAATTTACATTTTTAGTGTTTGATTGAGTTTAATTTATTTTTGTCAGAATTTTTCAGCTTTACGTTACTTCTATATTTTGGCCATATCTCGGTCCACAGTTGTCGGATTGACTCCGTTCTTGTTGGGTTTTTCAGATAACACAGAGGGCTACAATTCTTATGAAGAGCTCGAAGCCCAATTCGGACTAGATGCTGGTCGATTTCTGACGCCAAGAAGAACATGTTTTGCTGAGATTTTAGACTTGTAATTAAGTTTTATTTTATTATTTTATTTTTCATTTTAGACGAATGGGCCGGGCCGGTCTGAATTGAGCCCAGCCCAATTTGGTTTGTGAACCCTAGGGACATATGAAGGAAAGGAGGAAAACATTTTTGGGGAGGATTATGTAATTTTCAGAATTGTGGATCAAAGCATTTTCTCTGAAGCGTTCTTCGCGTTCTTCATCTTCTTCTTCTTTTTCTTTTATGCAATTTAATTTGTAATCATGTTTATCCTAGCCATGCTAGGCTAAACCCCCTTTTAATCAACCAAAGGGGAAGGGATTCCATGCTTTAAATCTGCGATCAATCTCTAACCAGATTTGTTTCTTTACCCTAACTCAGATCAATATCGTGCGATTGTGGATATTCGATCTGAGGTTCGCGATTGCGATTATGGGTGAAGAATGATCATCAGATTTGATGATCCGATTAACCTCAATTGGAAATAAGGATTCTGATTCAATTGAGATTAATCGTGAATTTGGTAATTTTTCTAATTCTTTAACCAGATTTGTTTCTTTTCCTAACTCAGATCGATATCGTGCGATTGTGGATATTCGATCTGAGGGTCGCGATTGCGATCATGGAAAAGGAATAATCATCATATTTGATGATCCGATTGTTCTCAATTGAAAATAAGGATTCTGATTCAATTGAGATCAACCGTGAATTTGGTAATTTTTATCCAATGAAGGACGTCCATGGAACCCTAACCCTAGGTTGGTTAATTTTAATTACGAAGTTTTAACCCCAGTTTTTATATTCTGTCTTTTATT
This sequence comes from Gastrolobium villosum, assembly GCA_032173675.1. Lineage (NCBI taxonomy): Eukaryota > Viridiplantae > Streptophyta > Magnoliopsida > Fabales > Fabaceae > Gastrolobium > Gastrolobium villosum. The sequence continues at coordinate 3,530 of JAVKPL010011324.1, read as the reverse complement.
CAACCGAGATCCAAAACCCCCATTTTATTTTCTGTTTTCATAAGCGATTTTTACCAATTCAATTTCCTTGAGAGACGACTTAGGGTTTCCACTTTACTCCAAATTTTTGAACCCTAATTAAAAATAATTTTTAATTTGCGCGAGTTCGACAGCTCGTGTCAATTACCATGCAACAGGGGACGAAAAATTAGCTACTGTCTTCATTGGTAATCGATTACTGAGCTTTGGTAATCGATTACCATGTGAGGTAATCGATTACCCAAAGTTGGTAATCGATTACCAGAACAGAGGATTGAGAAATTTAGCTACTGCCTCATTTTTGACAGGTGGTAATCGATTACCACCCACTGGTAATCGATTACCACAGTGTAATTTTCGAAAATTCAGGTTTTTCTAGACTAAAAGAAAGGGGCTTAACTTGATGGGTAGAACTCCAAATGGCACGTGGTTTGAAACCACGAGTAGATAACGTAAAGGACTATAACTTGGTAAAGTGTGAGTGTAAGATGGTGAGTTTAAATGAATTGAAATAAAGGAAGGATGAATGATGTTAGCAAAATGTATGCTTCCGCGAATTGCATTTACAATTATAGTGTGGTTTTAATTGATTATGGAAAAAGGTATTGATGTAAGAAAAGGAATATGATAAAAGAAAAATTTGCCCGTAATTTAATTAACCCAATCATTGTGATTGTAACTGCGCTTAATATCATAATCAATGTTAACAATACCGGTGTACAACGGGCTGTTACATTTTATGGTATCAGAGCAGTTTCGTGAGGGAACTCTGATTGTTGTGTATGTTGTATCTTGTGTGCCATAGCTATCTGTGAACTATTTATGATTAATGTATATGTGATTCCTCAGTGTGGGTCTGATCAACTCATTCCTTTGTGTTACATGTACAGATATCATGAGTAGGGCGCGTGGTCGCCGTGGGGCACGTGGTGCAGGTCCTTTGCCACCGGATCCGGTCACTGCAGTCCTGAATGCTCTGCAGGCGGAGACGGCTGCAAATAGAAACATGACTGAAACCCTGATGAAGACCAATCAGGATATGATGCAGGCCTTTATGGCTGAGATGAGGGCGGATAGAGCTCGTCCTAGGAGGGATAATTCACCTCCACACACGGCTACGGTGACTCCTACACCGACGCCATCTGTTACTCCTCAACAGGGGGAGAGCGGGGCTAGTCACCACACTGGTGAGGCTAGTCATCATACTACTACTGACCCTAGCTATGTTCCTGATCCGTCATCTGTTGCCCAATCCACTGGGGCTGCGGGGCAGGTTGTTGATAATGCTGATGATGAGCGTAGGCTCATATCTTTTAGGAAACATAAGCCACCCGCATTTCTGGGGTCAAGGGACCCAAAGGAGGTTACTGCTTGGTTGAGGGGAATGGATAAGATTTTCCAGGTGATGAGATGCCAAGATCCACAAAAATTATTGTATTCCGTTTATATGCTGGAGGGTGATGCCCAGGAGTGGTGGGACAATGTGTCTCGCCCATTTGTTATTCAGGGTGAGGTTATTACTTGGACTTTGTTCGAAGGTCTGTTTCATGAAGAATATTTTCCCCGCGATGTTCGGGAGGCAAAGCAAGGTGAATTTGATAAATTGGTACAGGGAGTTATGACTGTGGATGCCTATGTGGCAAAATTTAATGAGCTTGTGAAATTTGCAAACTATGGAGGTACTCTACCTACTCCGGAATTCTTGTCAGCTAAATTTCAAAGAAGGCTGAGCGAGAAAATTGCTAAGAGGATGTCAAACACAGCGGTAAGGAACTTTGCTGATTTGGTGACCCAATGCAAGAGGGTCGAGACTGTTTATGGGAGGTATCCAAAATCGGATATGGTAAAAGAGCAAGATGTTAAGAGGACACCTGGTCCTTCTGGTAATACTAACAGAGGAGGTTTCAATAATAATAATAGAGGTAGGGGGTTGCATGTAAGGCAGCCTCCTGGTCAGTTCAAGAGGGGTGGAAATACTGGTGGTGGTGGTGCTGCGAACAGATATTTTACCCCACAATGTGGGAAGTGTGGGAAATACCACAGAGGTGTATGTGGTGCTGGTTCGTCGACTTGTTTTAGATGTGGTCAGAATGGCCACTTTGCTAGAAATTGTCCATCTTCTTCGGGGCAGGCTGCGAATCTGCAGGCCTTGCCGGCAGCTACTACTACTGCTACTCCTACTGCGGGACGAGTTTATACTACAAATGCACAACGTACTGAAAAGGCTCCGAATTTGGTAAAAGGTATAATTTTCCTCTCTAATGTTGATTTATCTGTGTTGTTTGATTCGGGAGCAACACATTCTTTTGTGACGGACTATGTGGCTAAGGCGTTGGACTTAAAGGTAACACGAATGGTTCCTCCGATGCGTATTACTACCGCTACAGGAGAGGTTAGTGAATCGTCTTGGATTTGTGAAGATGTGAAGTTTACTTATTTAGGCAGGGGTTACACCATTGATTTAATTATCTTACCCCTGGCCTCTGTCAATTTGATTTTGGGGATGGATTGGTTGTCTCGGAACTGCGCAATGATCGATTGCTGCGGAAAGAGGTTGTTGTTGTCTCACGAGAGGCCGACTGTTTGTCCGTCCTTGTATTTGTCTGTTAGTCAAACTGTGAAAGCCTTGAAGGCTGGAGATTTGGGGTATGTCTTGTTGGGCGGATTGGTAGGTGACAAAAAGGAGGAGATTTCTTCTATTCCGGTTGTTAATGAGTTTGAGGACGTATTTCCTGATGAGATACCGGAATTCCCGCCTGAGAGAGAGATTGAATTCTCGATTGACCTATTGCCTGGTGTGGGGCCGATCTCCTTGGCTCCATACCGGATGTCGCCACTTGAGTTGGCCGAGTTGAAGAAACACATTGAAGAATTATCTGCGAAGAATTTTATTAGGCCGAGTGTGTCTCCGTGGGGATCACCGGTGATATTTGTAAAGAAAAAGGATGGTAGCATGAGATTGTGCACTGACTACCGACAGCTAAATAAAGTGACTATTAAGAACCGGTACCCATTACCGCGTATTGATGACTTATTAGATCAGTTGAGGGGTGCCTGTGTATTTTCAAAGATTGATCTCCGGTCCGGATATCACCAGATTCGGATTAAACCGGAGGATGTACCTAAAACAGCTTTCCGATCCAGATATGGACATTTTGAATATCAAGTGATTCCTTTTGGGCTTACTAATGCCCCTGCGGTGTTCATGGATTATATGAACCGCATCTTTAAACCGTATTTGGACCAGTTCGTGATTGTATTTATCGATGACATTTTGATCTATTCTAAGAGTAAGGAGGAGCACGTCGACCATTTGAGGACTGTGTTGCAGGTGTTGAAAGATAAGAAACTATATGCTAAACCGTCTAAGTGTGAATTCTGGTTGTCTGAGGTGCAATTTTTGGGTCATGTTATATCTGCAAGTGGTGTTGCAGTGGATCCAAGCAAGATTGAAGCGGTGAGTGACTGGGAACGACCTAAGACTGTGACTGAGATCAGAAGTTTTCTGGGGC
>JAVKPL010011323.1:0-50861 GCA_032173675.1 Gastrolobium villosum | reverse complement strand
GGTGTTCCTTTTAAAACTTTCATAAAGAAAAAGAAACTAAACCATGATGCATAATGTTTTATGAACACAGAATCAAATTTACATGTTCATAAAAACAAAAACTTTAACACTTTAAAGGATTTGTGATTCAAAATCCATACGCAGAATTTAAACTTTAACCCTTTAAAGATTTTTGACCGTGAAAAACTCCTTTCACAAACAAGGTACCATCACCCGTCGATGGTAAAGCAACCGGGCTTTGATACCACTTGAAAGTAAACTGGCCTTTGAAGGCCGATGCATGTAAGGTGTAAAACAAAAATTTTTACTGCGGAACATACATGCACACATAGGTTCATGCTTTAAGATAGCATGATGTTACCTTGTTTTTGGCCTGATCAGTCAGGGAGATCAGATGTCAGGCTTGAAGGGTTCAAACCCTCTAATGGTGATCCACACCACCGTTCGTCAATGATGCAAGAACCCTTTCTTGAAAGCCACCAGATGAACACCACAGTGAGGCTTGTTATGCGCACAAGTGGTGAAGGTGGAGGCTAGGTATTCTGTTTGGAAAGGTGTAGTGAGCTACCCTACAGAATGGTGCATAGATGGAGGAGAGTTGGCTAGGTTTTCACAAAACCCTAAGGTGAGGAACAAGTCATGTTATACGCACACTTGGAGAGGAGGAGGGATTTAAATCATTCAAAATGAAAACAAAATTTCAAAATCATTTGAAATTTGCGCATGGATTAGGGAGGATAAGGTGGAGCTGTTGCAAAACAAATTTTGCCAACAACCTCCAATCTTATCAATATGAAATTAAGTTCAAAATAATTTAAACTTAAATTCATAAACTATCATATAGTATATACTTTTCATGCACATAATTCAGCCCTAGAAGGGGTCCAAATATATTGAGTAGTTGCATTCAAAATTTGAATCAACTCACCCACTGATTCCCTCAACCACCAAATCTGAATGGAGCTTTGTTTTAAGTGATAAGATGACATTCTTATCACTTAAACTTGCGCACCAAACAGCCAAGGAAGTGCTTCCAAAGATGCTTCTTGATCCAAGGAATATGCTCCAATAAGATCCTGTCTTATCCTTTTATTATGAAACAACTTTTCAAAACCAATTTAAATTCGAATTCAAACACTTGAATTCAAATGTTTAAACATTCAAATTCAAAATTCAAAATTCAAAATTCGAATTTCAAAATTCAAATCCAAATCCAAATTTCAAAATTCAAATTTCAAATTTCAAATTTCAAATTCAAAATTCGAATTTCGAAATTCAAATTCTAAATTCAAATTTCAAAAATCAAATTTCAAATTCAAAATTCGAAATTCAAATATTTGATTATTAACTTAACTAATTAAATTAATTAGTAATGGCTTGGACTATCCAAGCCCATTACTAAACTCCATGCACCACCCACCCATTTAGGTGGGCTTCCAAACAACTTCTTGGGCTAACAACCATTATTAGGCCCAATACCTTTAAAGATAGTCCATAATGATTACAAGGTGTTAGTGTGTGACCCATTAGGTCCAACTTAGCTTCTGACATAACTGGGCTTGGGCCCAACAAGCCCACAACCCAATTAATGACAACACAGAGCACTAGCAATGCTTTGTTGCCCCAGAACTAGTCAGATTAATGACTTGATCAACCTATTGCACATATTTGGTTGCCGTATGTATTTCCCTTCGTCTCGGTTATCTTTCCATTAACCTAGGGTAAGGAAATGTATCAACCCCTGAGGTTTAGGGTAAGCTTTATTCGAAATAGGGAATCTTCAATTTACTGACTCTAAAGGCAGATCATCTCATGATCTCTTTTACTATGCATAGATTCCCGAGTCCCTGTAAATGTCATCCCGATTTCTCCGGTTTACAGATAACCTAATCTCTCACAGAGATTTGACGAATTCCTTCAGCTTATTACCCTAGCCCTGTGCCCTTTAAGGACACGCCCAACAGTATACCTATGAGTCTCCATGTTTCAGGCAGACGAGGTATACAATCAAAACATGCCTTCAAGAACACAGTCTAGGTAATAACTTCTGGTCTAAGGAAAGACATACCCAAACATAAAGAGATTACTCTAATGACACTATCTGTGAGATTTCCTCATAGAGTCTCTTTTGGGTCTGTTCAGTGCGAGTTATACTCTTATAGGTCCACCCACGACTTTAGCTAAGATATCTCCATATCTGCAGCTCATGAGGTCTTTACCTTGTATCCATATACAAGTAGATAAGTCGTACTAGTCTTTACTCGAGATCACTGATCCCCAAACTCAGTGTCTCTAGACTAGGAACATATAATTAGGAATAGACATGCAATATCCTTGAATCCTCATGATCGTGATCTCATCACAGATACTCAAGAGATACCTGTTCTATTCCAAGGGGTTTATCCAGTTCGTTCATATAATATTAACATTAATATCGAGACACAATATGAAACTGAATAAATAGTGCTTACATTTATTTGCGACAAACAAAGTTCTACATCTAGTGTCCTTTATTTAATCAAAAGATTGTCTCTAGGACACCCATATGCTAACAGATATTACTGTTAATATTATATGAACGAACTAGATAAACCCCTTGGAATAGAACAAGTATCTCTTGAGTATCTGTGATGAGATCACGATCATGAGGATTCAAGGATATTGCATGTCTAATCCTAATTATATGTTCCTAGTCTAGAGACACTGAGTTTGGGGATTAGTGATCTCGAGTAAAGACTAGTACGACTTATCTACTTGTATATGGATACAAGGTAAAGACCTCATGAGCTATAGATATGGAGATATCTTAGCTAAAGTCGTGGGTGGACCTATAAGAGTATAGCTCGCACTTAACAGACACAAAAAGAGACTATGAGGAAATCTCACAGAAAGTGTCATTAGAGTAATCTCTTTATGTTTTGGTATGTCTCTCCTTAGACCAGAAGTTATTACCTAGACTGTGTTCTTGAAGGCATGTTTTGATTGTATGCCTCGTCTGCCTGAAACATGGAGACTCATAGGTATACTGTTGGGCGTGTCCTTAAAGGGCACATGGCTAGGGTAATAAGCTGAAGGAATTCGTCAAATCTCTGTGAGAGATTAGGTTATCTGTAAACCGGAGAAATCGGGATGACATTTACAGGGACTCGAGAATCTATGCATAGTAAAAGAGATCATGAGATGATCTGCCTTTAGAGTCAGTAAATTGAAGATTCCCTATTTCGAATAAAGCTTACCCTAAACCGCAGGGGTTGATACATTTCCTTACCCTAGGTTAATGGGAAGATAACCGAGACGAAGGGAAATACATACGGTAACCAAATATGTGCAATAGGATGATCAAGTCCTTAATCTGATTAGTTCTGGGGCAACAAAGTATTGCTAGTGCTCTGTGTTGTCATTAATTGGGTTGTGGGCTTGTTGGGCCCAAGCCCAGTTATGTCAGAAGCTAAGTTGGACCTAATGGGTCACACACTAACACCTTGTAGTCATGATGGACTAGCTTTAAGAGTATTGGGCCTAATAATGGTTGTTAGCCCAAGAAGCTGTTTGGAAGCCCACCTAAATGGGTGGGTGGTGCATGGAGCTTAGTAATGGGATTGGATAGTCCAAGCCATTACTAATTAATTTAATAATCAAATATTTGAATTTCGAATTTTGAATTTGAAATTTGAATTTTGAAATTTGAATTTGGAATTTGAATTTCGAAATTCGAATTTTAAATTTGAAATTTGAATTTTGAATTTTGAAATTTGAATTTGGAATTTGAATTTTGAAATTCGAATTTTGAATTTGAAATTTGAAATTTTAAATTTTGAATTTTGAATTTGAATGTTTGAACATTTGAATTCAAGTGTTTGAATTCGAATTTGAATTGGCTTTGAAAAGTTGTTTCATAACAAAAGGATAAGACAGGATCTTATTGGAGCATATTACTTGAATCAAGAAGCATCTTTGGAGCACATCCTTGGGCTGTTTGGTGCGCAAGTTTGAGTGATAAGGATGTCATCTTATCACTTAAAACAAAGCTCCATTCAGATTTGTTGGTTGAGGGAATCAGTGGGTGAGTTGATTCAAATTTTGAATGAAACTACTCAATATATTTGGACCCCTTCTAGGGCTGAATTATGGGCATGAAAAGTATACTATATGATAGTTTATGAATTTAAGTTTAAATTATTTTGAACTTAATTTCATGAGGATACGATTGGAGGTTGTTGGCAAAATTGGTTTTGCAACAGCTCCACCTTATCCTCCCCTGTTCCATGCGCAAATTTCAAATGTTTTTGAAAGTTGGTTTTCATTTTGAATGAATTAAATTCCCTCTTCCTCTCATCAAGGTGTGCGCATATATACAGCCTCTTCACCTTAGGGTTTTGTCAAGAAAACCTAGCCAACTCTCCTTCATCTATGCAACATTCTGTAGGGTAGTTCACTACACTTTTCCAAACAGAATACCTAGCCTCCACCTTCACCACTTGTGCGCATAGCAAGCCTCACTGTGGTGTTCATCTGGTGGCTTTCAAGAAGGGGTTCTTGCATCATTGACGAACGGTGGTGTGGATCACCATTAGAGGGTTTGAACCCTTCAAGCCTGACATCTGATCTCCCTGACTGATCATGCCAAAAACAAGGTAACATCATGCTGTCTTAAAGCATGAACCTATGTGTGCATGTATGTTCCGCAGTAAAATTTTTGTTTTTTACACCTTACATGCATCGGCCTTCAAAGGCCAGTTTACTTTCAAGTGGTATCAGAGCCCGGTTGCTTTACCATCGGCGGGTGATGGTACCTTGTTTGTGAAAGGTGTTTTTCACGGTCAAAAATCTTTAAAGGGTTAAAGTTTAAATTCTACATATGGATTTTGAATCACAAATCCTTTAAAGTGTTAAAGTTTTTGTTTTTATGAACATGTAAATTTGATTCTGTATTCATAAAACATTATGCATCATGGTTTAGTTTCTTTTTCTTTATGAAAGTTTTAAAAGGAACACCCTTTTTTGAAAGGGTAGATTCGGCCATGGAGGGTACTAAGAGTACCTTGAATGATTTCTTATTTTTCTCCATGAATTGTGTCATGTTTATATGCATGAAATTTTGTGACAAAATTTATCATATAGTCACCTATTTGATTCAGCCATGAAGGAGTTTATGGCTACATGCATGGTTTAATTTTGTTTTCTTTAAGAAAGAATTAACAAAATTTGAATTAAAATTGTTTTTTAAATTCGGCCAATGAGAAATTTAAGATTATGAATCTTGATGTTATTTTGATGTTTAAATGTTAAATGTCAAAATATATGTGAAAATATTATGTGATAATATAATGTTTGTGTTTTCAAGTTTTGAACTTTTCAGGTACAAACAGGAAGGGGATGGTCATGGTGCCCGGATTTGAATTTTTGAATTTTAAATTAATGTCTTATCGCGCATTTTAATTTACAAGTGAATTTGTAATTTAAATTTTGTAATTTTGTCCCTCCAAAGATGTTTTGGAGTTTCTTTGATTATGTGTAATTAGAGAAATAGGCTAGTGGCGTATAGACGACAAGCGGCCGTTGCTTAAAGAAGCAAAAAGGACAAAAGCGCGAGCACCATGGCTATCTCAATATAAACTGTTTATATGCATGTATGATTAGAACGTCTAGTATGCATGAATTGGGCAAACCGCGTTTTGTATGGTTATTATGTTTGTCCAATAGCGACTAGTGTATACCGATAGATGTTTGACATAGGTAACGACTAGCATGATAACTTACAATATGCGTTTGATGGGACCTAATTAACCCTAAAATAAAAGGAACCCTTAAAAGGAATAAATAATTAAGCATATGATTACCTCCCACCACCAATGCTACTCAAAACTCTTCTACATAGTGGTGCTCCACAACTCAGTTGGGACCCACTATTTCGTTGAGCTAGAGTAGTGTTTGAAGTGTAAGACACTTAGGGTGCTGGTTTAATGCTTAACTAAGACATAAGTTGCAGGCACAGCCGGGCTTATGTGCTTAGGGTAATGGTGCTAGGTTGGTTGCATGAGATGCACCACTAAGTGACAAAGAGTTCTCAACCTAATGTTAAGAGAAGGTATCAGATACTGTTGATAAAGATCAACCCATTATTTAAATTAATCTTGCTGTCTCAGACGGAGATTAAAGTAAATAATCGCACTCTTAATCCCACTAAGGTAAAATCTAAAGTAGATTAACCCTAAGTCAAAAGGAAGGGTCATTGACTTAGATAAAATAGTGGGAGGGGCAAATTATTTCAAGTCTTTAATAATTTGCTTTTAACTACATAACCGTATATTAACTAAAACTATCTTTACATCCTTTTCAGCTTATAGTATGACTAATCCACTGTCACTGCGTTCAATACTCGATACGAATAAACTGACCGGTTCAAATTTTATGGACTGGTATCGGAACCTAAGAATAATTCTAAGGGCCGAAAAGATTGCCTACGTTTTAGATGCTGTAATACCCGTAGCTCCACGGGAAGGGGAAGAAGGGTTTGCGGAATTTGATTTCGTAACCCACCAACAGCACTTGGATGACAATGTGATGGCAGTATGCATCATGTTGGCATCCATGTCGCCTGAACTGCAAAAGCAGCATGAGCATATGGATGCTCCCTCTATTATCGTACATCTCAAGGAGTTGTATGATATTAAAGGCAGGCATGAGAGGTATGAGGCCTCAAGAGAACTGTTCTCTTGTAGGATGACTGAGAGCATGTCTGTTGGCAGCCATGTTCTCAAGATGATCGGGCTGATTGAGAAGCTAGGAAACCTAGGCTTCATCATGGATGCCGAGCTAAGTAATGACTTAGTCCTCACCTCACTTCCACCTTCCTTCAGTCAATTCATCATGAATTACAATATGCATGGGATGCAAGTGAGCTTGCCTGAGTTGTTAAGCATGTTAACAGTAGCCGAAGTGTCTATCAAGAAGGATAGGACACAGGCTCTTTTGATTGGGGGCCTAGCAAGGCCAAGGGAAAAGGTAAGGAGCCTGCAAAAGGTGACCCCCTTAAGCCCAAAGGAAAATCCAAGAAGAAGAAGGGCAAGAAGAAGGGTAAGAAGGCACCTAAGGACAAGGGTGATGCCGAGTGCTTCCATTGTGGCAAGAAAGGCCACTGGAAGAGGAATTGTCCAGACTACCTGAACAATGTGAAGGACAAGAAGCATGGTGATGCTTCTGCCTCAGGTATTTTCATGATTGAGATAAATTATTCTTATGCTAATCCAACCTTATGGGTATTGGATACCAGATGTGGTTCTCATATCTGCAATATGTTGCAGGTACTTAGGAGCCCAAGGAGATTGGATAGAAACGAGGTGGATCTCCGCGTTGGTAATGGAGCAAGGGTTGCTGCTCATTCAGTTGGAGATGCTGACCTTATTTTGCCTACGGGCCTTTTATTGCATTTGAATAATTGTCTTTATGTTCCGCAAATTTCTAGAAACATTATTTCAATTTCTTGTTTAGAACAAGATGGTTATACTTTCAGTATTAGGGATGGTACTTTTTCTATCATTTTGAATGATATGGTTTATGGTACTGCTTCTTTAATAAATGGATTGTATGTGTTGGAAATGGGAAATGAAGTGCTCAATATAGATGTGAAACGACCTAGGATGGATAATCAATCTTATCTTTGGCACTGTAGACTAGGGCACATAAATGAAACAAGATTGTCTAGGATGCATAGAGATGGATACCTAGACTCCATGGATTTGGAATCCTATGGACAGTGTGAATCTTGTCTAGCTGGGAAAATGATTCGACAAAAGCCCAAAGGGATTGAGAGTCACAGGGCTAGTGAGTTATTATAACTCATTCATACTGATGTATGTGGCCCAATGTCTATTGAGGCTAGAGGTGGATATTCTTATTTCATTACCTTTACAGATGACAAATCAAGATTTGGGTATATATACCTAATGAGATATAAATCTGAAGCTTTTGAAAAGTTCAAAGAGTTTAGGAGTGAAGTGGAGAAACAGCGTGGCAAGATGATTAAAACATTACGATCAGATCGTGGTGGTGAATATTTGAGCCACGAGTTTCAGGATTATCTGAGAGAAAATGGAATTCTCTCACAACTTATCGCTCCTTACACACCACACCAAAACGGTGTCTCCGAAAGGAGAAACAGGACCTTGTTAGACATGGTTAGGTCTATGATGAGTGAGACTCAACTTCCAAAATCGTTTTGGGGATATGCCTTAGACACAGCGGCATACCTTCTAAATAGGGTACCGTCTAAATCTGTTCAGACCACACCATATAAGATATGGAGTGGTAAGAGACCCAACCTGAGTTACCTCAGGGTATGGGGATCGCCAGTGTAACGCCCTCCCTTGTATGCATCCAAGAGAGTCGTTTGCTAAGCGGAATTAGAGTCGTTAACGTCACATGAGCTAACAAAGCAGTATACAAATCCGTATAAAAATTTCAGCACTTAAATTCTTTTCACAAAGGTTTTCCAAAATAGCCATTGTTCATAAAAGTTCAAGCTAACATAAATATGATAAAGACTACAGTCATCCAAAAGTACCAAAACAATTAATCATTACAGTTATCCATTTAAACAAACAGCAACACTGATAATCCACGCATCAGCAATCAACAGCAAACATCATGTCTTCATGTGCTTTTATGTCCTCCTGCCATTTAGGAAAATAGCAGCCCCGAAGGGGTGAGAATAATCCCAGTAGTGTGGCAATAAAACCAGTAATATAACAGTATTAACTAGGCACAAAATCATAAACAGTCACTTCAACATATCCTTGTTCCTTTTCCTTTTCCTTTTTATCATATTCATATATTGCGTATATAACGCCTTTCCTTTGCGCTTTTAGCACCGTCGTGCGCTCACTTCACAGTGGAATCAAATATACCCTTGGCACCTGAGCTCCATATGGATTCCATCTGTGGGCCTATGCGGACTGATGCCAAGTGTCCCATACCCCGGTACCTTGGGGATGCCTATATGATGCTTGCTCAAACACATGGTCCTGTACATAACTATTCTACACAAGGCCTATATGATCTTGATACATGTATGTCATGCTATGCTTTCACACACAAGGCGTAAAAATGCGGTATGATGTAAGATGCATGCTTATATACCTTTCATATGCGTTATGCTGCCACATAACGTCTTTACCTCATAGTCATATAGCCATCACGGCACATTTTTGGCAGTTTCCTTTCATTATAATGGAACATAATATTTTTACGGCATATGGAGCATCATGTCATAATTCTATACCAGTAGTCAATAGTCACATTAGGCATCATCGCCTGACACTTACCTTTGCTTGCCTTAAATATTACCAAACAGCAGCGAAGTATCTTACTTCTCAAGCGCACCTAAATCAATTACAACTAATCATTTACAGTGGCTATTTACAGCAAAACAGTGAGCATACAGCAGTGTCTTACAGCAGCAAAACAGTGGACATACAGCAGTGTTTACAGCAGCAAAACAGTGACGTTTTAAACAGAGACAGTGACGTTTTTTAAAACAGAAACAGTGGCATTTTTAAAACAGAAACAGTGGCACTTTGAACTTCCAAAACAGTGGCATAAATCTTGGTTTTTGGACATTGAAACAGTGGCATATTATGGACTAAAACAGTGGCATTTGATGCATAAAAACAGTGGCATTTTATGCATATGAACAGTGGCATATGATGACTAAAACAGTGGCACATTATGCATAAAAACAGTGGCATATGATGACTAAAACAGTGGCCTTTTATGCATAAAACAGTGGCATTTTAAGCATGGAAACAGTGACATTTCATGACTAAAACAGTGGCATTTTAAGCATGGAAACAGTGACATTTCATGACTAAAACAGTGGCATTTTAAGCATGGAAACAGTGACATTTCATGACTAAAACAGTGGCATTTTATGCATAGAAACAGTGGCATTTGATGAGTAAAACAGTGGCATTTCATGCATAAAAACAGTGGCTTAAGGAGCACTAAAACAGTGACATACATGTGCAGAAACAGTGGCATATAATGTGCAGAAACAGTGGCATGTAATGTGCAGAAACAGTGGCATATAATGTGCAGAAACAGTGGCATGTAATGTGCAGAAACAGTGGCATATAATGTGCAGAAACAGTGGCATATAATGTGCAGAAACAGTGGCATATAATGTTAAGCATAACCATGAGATCTTTATGCATACAACTCATCATAAAATGGCTCCATACTTATACTTTAACCATGCTCAACCAAGGATCCAAAGCAACACATATACAAGGAGACATTCAAGCATACATACATGGCTACACAAAGAAAGAGTTCAAAGTTCAAAGCCTACCTCTTGTAGCACACCCTTCAAAGTCAAGAATCACACACCACCTTCTAGCTTCACTACACAACAAGTCCTTACTTCCTATGGTGATCTATGCGCAACAAGGATGAGGAACAAGGTTTGCACTAGCTTGGTGTAAGGTCACGGTTGAGGTGAGGGAAGGAGGGAGTTGGCTTGGTCTTTCTTCCTCCTAAGGTTCTTGCAATGCTAAGCTAGAGTGTGAGGGAGAGGGGGGAGGAGTTGGCTGCACAAGTAGATGGGGGCAGCCCCTCTTGTGCGCAAATTTAAAGGGAGAGAGGAGAGGAGTTGCTATGATTAACCATCATGGAAAATTCTGATTACTTGGGAGAAAGGGGCTGCATACAAGGCTGAATCAAGCAAGGGTTTGCTTCTAATTTACTCTATTTACATGCAAAGAGTGAGGGGTGATATGATCAGATTTGGGGCTGTCCAAAGTCAGAGAAATTTTCTGCACAATTGACCAAGTTATGCGCATGGAGTGGGGTGGAAGAGGTGCATCATGAGCACATGCAAAAGGTTCACTAAGTCAACAAGTAAAACAACCATGTGGCAGTCCAAAAATCTGCACTTAGGCAGCCTTGGTGCGCAATGATGAGGGGGAAAGAGGTGTATCAAGGGTGCAGTTTTGTGACAGCCCAAATTCAGATTTTGGAGCTGCACAAAATGATGAAAATGCAGCCAAAAATCCTCTTATGATGCATGTGAAAACAAGGCAGGTTTGGCTCATGATGGCTGCAAAAGCTTGCCAAAAATCTGCACAATGCAGTCTCATGATGGAGGGTGTAAGTGGTTCTCCAAGTCAACAAGTTAGGCAGTTTGTGTCATAAGAAAAATCTGCACCAAGGCCCCTCCATGTGCGCCTAAATGGAGGAGTATGCAGCCTAAAAACATGCTAAATTGCACATGTGCCTACCATACAATGAGGTTTAAATCAAGTGATGCATAAACAAGGTGAGGTGGCGGTCAACAAGAGGGAAAAATTGGCAGATTTTCTTAAGCCTTTCTACTCTCTTTATGCGAAAGAATGAGGGGGAAAAACATCTAGCCAAGTGGTGTTCCTTGCTGCATAAGGCAGCCTTGTTGGACTAGGCTTTAAGGAAGATAAGTGGTTACAACTTGGGCTAAAACAAGGTAGGTCCAAAAGCCATCCTTGGGCCATTGGCCACTCACACAAAGAGCCCAATCACACAAGTCCATACACACACTAGCCCACTACCAAAGTCCACTAAGCACTAAAGCCTTCTAACACACACTCACATTACTCATATGATTAAATTCACATGTCTACTTATGTACCCTCCTATGGTTTAATTTAATTAATTACCTTAGTCTCATCCAAGGATAAAGATCAACAATTAGCAAGCCATCAAACCTACACCATAAATCCGAATTCTATACATGTACATATAGCATATAGTACTTATGTATTTTACTAATTATGCGGGATGTTACACTCTCCCCACCAAATAGGAATTTTGTCCGCAAAATAAACTTACTTAAGAGCTAAACAGTTCTGGGTAACGTTTCAGAATGTCGTCCTCGCGCTCCCAGGTGGCTTCAGCTGCCGATCTGTTGTTCCATAATACCTTCACCAAAGGAATCTCTTTAGAACGGAGTCGCTTGACAGATCTTTCAAGAATTTGGAATGGTTGCACTTGATACGTCAGATTTTCCTTGAGCTCTACTTCTTCCGGCTGTAACACGTGAGATGGATCAGAGAGATACCTCCGCAGCTGCGACACATGAAATACATTGTGAATTCCTGACAGATTGGGTGGTAAAGCCAACCGGTATGCAGACTCTCCAATCCGGTCCATAATCAGATACGGTCCTAAATATCGAGGACTTAACTTCTTTACTCCCATTCTCCTTCCGAGTCCTGATGTAGGAGTGATTCTCAAAAATACATGATCTCCGATTTCGAAAGATAGAGGCTTATGACGCTTGTCGTAATAACTCTTCTGTCTGGCCTGAGCCCGCTGCATATTTTCTCGAATCTTCTTTACCTGTTCGGATGTTTCTTGAATTAGATCAGGTCCTAACATACTTCGCTCTCCCACTTCAGCCCAACATAAAGGGGATCTGCATTTTCTCCCATACAGAGCTTCATACGGTGCCATCTGAATGCTGGAATGGTAACTGTTATTATAAGCAAACTCAATCAAAGAAAGATAGCTATCCCAGCTGCCTCCTAACTCCAGAACACATGCTCGTAACATGTCCTCTAATGCTTGAATGGTGCGTTCCGTTTGACCATCGGTCTGCGGATGATAAGCAGTACTCAACCTCAATTGGGTCCCTAATGCTCTTTGAAAGGATTCCCAAAACTTAGATGTAAACTTGGGATCACGATCACTGACAATACTCGTAGGAACTCCGTGCAGCTTCACAATCTCCTGCAGATAAATTCTAGCAAGCCTCTCTGTATCATATGTGGTTCTAACACGCAAGAAATGAGCTGACTTCGTTAAACGATCGACAATCACCCAGATAGAATCATATCCTTCTCGCGTCCGAGGAAGTCCAACTACAAAATCCATCGAAATACTGTCCCACTTCCATTCGGGAATCTCCAAAGGTTGAAGGAGTCCCGACGGTTTCTGATGTTCGTACTTCACCTTCTGACAAGTTAAGCATCGAGACACATACTCCGCAATATCACGCTTCATACCCGGCCACCAAAACGAGGTCTTCAAATCATGGTACATCTTCGTGGATCCAGGATGAACTGCATACTTACCCTTGTGAGCCTCCTGTAAAACTTCTTGCTTCAACACTTCATTCGGCACAACCAGCCGTCCTTGAAATCTCCAAACATCATTCTCGTCCTTTACAACATCTTGGTTGCCAACCAAATCACGGACTAACTCTTCATCTTTCTGAGCCTCCTTGATTCTACTGATCAATTCATTCTCCACCTTTATAATTCCCAATCTTATGCTACTTCCTCTCTCGCCCACCGATACGTTCAAGTCTCGAAAGGCCTCGAACAACTTCAATTCTTCCATCATCAGAGTTGCAGTGTGCAGTGTCTTCCTACTCAGGGCGTCAGCTACCACGTTTGCCTTTCCTGGGTGGTATTTAAGTTCAAAATCATAGTCCTTCAGAAATTCCATCCACCGCCGTTGCCGCATATTCAGCTCCTTCTGATCGAACAAGTACTTCAAACTCTTATGATCGCTGAACACGTCAAACTGCGAACCATACAAGTGGTGCCTCCAGATTTTAAGTGCGAACACTATAGCTGCTAACTCCAAATCGTGCGTAGGATAATTTTCTTCGTGAGGCTTTAGTTGTCGAGATGCGTAAGCTACTGCCATACGGTCCTGCATCAACACACATCCAAGTCCTTTCAGCGACGCATCGCAGTAAACTTCGAACTTTTGAGTAGGATCCGGAATCGTGAGTACGGGAGCACTCGTTAATCTGCTCTTTAGTTCCAAGAAACATTCTTCACAAGCTTCAGTCCACTCAAAAGGCTTGTCCTTCCGAGTGAGACGTGTAAGGGGTTGCACTATCTGAGAGAAATTCTGGATAAACCTTCGATAATATCCGGCAAGACCTAAGAAACTTCTTACTTCGGTGACAGACTTGGGTCGTTCCCAATTCATAACAGCTTCAACCTTGCTGGGGTCCACCGCGATACCTTCTGATGAAATGACATGGCCCAGGAACTGGACCTCTTTAAGCCAAAACTCGCACTTCGACCATTTCGCGTACAACCGCTTCTCCTTCAAAATTTGCAAGACAATCCTCAGATGTTCTGCGTGCAGCTCTTCATTAGCTGAGTAAATCAGGATATCGTCGATAAACACAATAACGAACTGATCAAGAAACGGGCGGAAGATGCGGTTCATGTAGTCCATGAATACCGCTGGAGCATTCGTAAGTCCGAATGGGATCACCTGATATTCGTAGTGCCCATAACGAGTCCTAAAAGCGGTCTTCAGAATATCCTCCGGTTTGACCCGGATCTGATGGTATCCCGATCGTAAATCTATCTTGGAAAAGACTCTGGCTCCTCTCAGCTGGTCCATCAAATCGTCAATCCTCGGTAGCGGATACTTATTCTTCACCGTGACTTTGTTCAGCTGGCGGTAATCTACACACAGACGTAAGCTTCCATCCTTCTTCTTAATCAAGATAGCTGGAGCACCCCATGGAGAAGTACTCGGTCTGATGAATTCCTTTGCCAAAAGCTCTTCTATCTGCTTCTTCAACTCGCGCAGTTCCAAAGGTGCCATGCGATACGGGGCAATGGAGATTGGTCCAACTCCAGGAACAAGTTCGATCGAAAATTCTATTTCCCTATGAGGAGGCAATCGAGGTATTTCATCCGGGAATACCTCCTCGAATTCTCTAACTACCGGTACATTCTGAATTGGTTTGTCAACCGAGGTCTCAGCCTCAATCGACAAAAGATACCCTGCTGCTCCCTTGCGGAGCTCTTTTCTAACTTGCAATAAGGAAATGAGAGAGAAAGGTTGAAAATTACCATCTTTCGCAGGAACAACGACTTTCCCCGCTCGACAGTCCAATGTTATCCCGTTTTCCGTCAGCCAGTCCATACCGATAATCACATCGAAGTTGAATACCGGCAGGACCACCAAGTTAACTGTATACGTATTCCCTTCATACTGTAAGGTAACACCTCTGCAGATCTCTGAGGCCGTGCACGATCCTCCAGTAGGTGTGCTGATGTGTAACTCATAAGGTAACGGGGTTGGGGTGATGCCTATTCTCAAGGCAGTAAGCTTTGCCATAAAAGAGCCAGACGCTCCAGAATCAAAGATAACAGAAATTGGGTGACCATTCAGAGTGACATTACCTTTGATCAGGTTGGGAAACTTCTGCGCTTCGTTTGCATCCAATGTGAACACCCGTGCTTGCGGAGGCTGTTGGTCAGCGTTCTGGGGGCACTTGTAAGCAAAATGTCCTTGCTGGCCGCATCTGAAACATGCATTGTTGTTCTTGCGACAGACTCCAAAGTGATTCTTTCCACATGTGGCACACACAGTCGCGCCCTGACGTCCAGTCGACGATTGACCCACCGTAAAGTTTCTCTTAAAGTTTCCGGGTCGCGCCTGCAACGGCGTACCTCTGCCTCGACCCCTACCAGGTGCCGCCCTGAAGAATCTGCCTGCTCGGTTTCCTCCGTGGAATTGTGGTGGTGGCTTGTTCAAGTTCTTGGCCTCCAGAATGATTCCTTCTGCCTGACGACTCTGGTTGATGAGTTCCGGAAGTGTACGATTAGCCGTCGTTAAGATGAGCTTGCGGATTTCCGGATGTAATCCGCTTTCGAACTTCTCCACCTGCCATTCTTCATCATAGATGTTCCGGTCAAAGTTGGCGTACTCGATCAGCTGCCCAAACTTAGCAATATACTCATTAACCGTCATGTTACCCTGCCTGAGCGACAGCAGTTCAGTGTGCTTCATCCTTCTCATTGCCTTAGGAAAGTACTTATCCAGAAATACTTGTCTGAACACGGCCCACGTCAGCTCCACGTCCTGAGCTCTCAGCAGAGCCCTCGCACCAGTCCACCATGTTAAAGCTTCTCCCATCAGCTGGTACGACGCGTAATCAGTCTTCTGCGCTTCCGGGCATGCCATACGTTCGAAAATATGCTCGATCATCTGCAGCCACTTTGCTGCAGCCTCGGGGTTGTCTTCACCCTCAAAGGTAGGTGGTTGGAATTTGCGGAAGTCTTTCAACCTCCGACGGGCAATTTCTTCTGCATTTTCATGCAGTGGGGGTTGGTTCTGATTCTGTTGTCTATGGTCGCGCCATTCTTGGCTCATATTCTGGATGAACGTTGCCAGTCCCCCAATGGTAGTGATAAGATCCTCTTCCGCATCGTCAGTCCTTCCCCGAGTTGAACCGCGACCACCCGCCATGATTCTGCACTCACAATATCAGGAAATGAGTTGATCAGGCTCACCGCAAGTTATTCATGGCAGCAGTCTCAAGTAGGTACTCGAGTTCAATTCGGGCAAGTTAGCTATGCATCCGTGTCTTACCCCAGACTAGTCTAAACAATCTAACTATCCTAGTCAATATATACTTAAACTATAGCACATTTAGGCAGTCAATCAGCAGATAAACACAAACAGCAATCAATTCAATCAAACACAAGCAATTCCATGGACCAAACTGCTCTGATACCAATTAGTGTAACGCCCTCCCTTGTATGCATCCAAGAGAGTCGTTTGCTAAGCGGAATTAGAGTCGTTAACGTCACATGAGCTAACAAAGCAGTATACAAATCCGTATAAAAATTTCAGCACTTAAATTCTTTTCACAAAGGTTTTCCAAAATAGCCATTGTTCATAAAAGTTCAAGCTAACATAAATATGATAAAGACTACAGTCATCCAAAAGTACCAAAACAATTAATCATTACAGTTATCCATTTAAACAAACAGCAACACTGATAATCCAAGCATCAGCAATCAACAGCAAACATCATGTCTTCATGTGCTTTTATGTCCTCCTGCCATTTAGGAAAATAGCAGCCCCGAAGGGGTGAGAATAATCCCAGTAGTGTGGCAATAAAACCAGTAATATAACAGTATTAACTAGGCACAAAATCATAAACAGTCACTTCAACATATCCTTGTTCCTTTTCCTTTTCCTTTTTATCATATTCATATATTGCGTATATAACGCCTTTCCTTTGCGCTTTTAGCACCGTCGTGCGCGCACTTCACAGTGGAATCAAATATACCCTTGGCACCTGAGCTCCATATGGATTCCATCTGTGGGCCTATGCGGACTGATGCCAAGTGTCCCATACCCCGGTACCTTGGGGATGCCTATATGATGCTTGCTCAAACACATGGTCCTGTACATAACTATTCTACACAAGGCCTATATGATCTTGATACATGCATGTCATGCTATGCTTTCACACACAAGGCGTAAAAATGCGGTATGATGTAAGATGCATGCTTATATACCTTTCATATGCGTTATGCTGCCACATAACGTCTTTACCTCATAGTCATATAGCCATCACGGCACATTTTTGGCAGTTTCCTTTCATTATAATGGAACATAATATTTTTACGGCATATGGAGCATCATGTCATAATTCTATACCAGTAGTCAATAGTCACATTAGGCATCATCGCCTGACACTTACCTTTGCTTGCCTTAAATATTACCAAACAGCAGCGAAGTATCTTACTTCTCAAGCGCACCTAAATCAATTACAACTAATCATTTACAGTGGCTATTTACAGCAAAACAGTGAGCATACAGCAGTGTCTTACAGCAGCAAAACAGTGGACATACAGCAGTGTTTACAGCAGCAAAACAGTGACGTTTTAAACAGAGACAGTGACGTTTTTTAAAACAGAAACAGTGGCGTTTTTAAAACAGAAACAGTGGCACTTTGAACTTCCAAAACAGTGGCTTAAATCTTGGTTTTTGGACATTGAAACAGTGGCATATTATGGACTAAAACAGTGGCATTTGATGCATAAAAACAGTGGCATTTTATGCATATGAACAGTGGCATATGATGACTAAAACAGTGGCACATTATGCATAAAAACAGTGGCATATGATGACTAAAACAGTGGCCTTTTATGCATAAAAACAGTGGCATTTTAAGCATGGAAACAGTGACATTTCATGACTAAAACAGTGGCATTTTAAGCATGGAAACAGTGACATTTCATGACTAAAACAGTGGCATTTTAAGCATGGAAACAGTGACATTTCATGACTAAAACAGTGGCATTTTATGCATAGAAACAGTGGCATTTGATGAGTAAAACAGTGGCATTTCATGCATAAAAATAGTGGCTTAGGGAGCACTAAAACAGTGACATATATGTGCAGAAACAGTGGCATATAATGTGCAGAAACAGTGGCATGTAATGTGCAGAAACAGTGGCATATAATGTGCAGAAACAGTGGCATGTAATGTGCAGAAACAGTGGCATATAATGTGCAGAAACAGTGGCATATAATGTGCAGAAACAGTGGCATATAATGTTAAGCACAACCATGAGATCTTTATGCATACAACTCATCATAAAATGGCTCCATACTTATACTTTAACCATGCTCAACCAAGGATCCAAAGCAACACATATACAAGGAGACATTCAAGCATACATACATGGCTACACAAAGAAAGAGTTCAAAGTTCAAAGCCTACCTCTTGTAGCACACCCTTCAAAGTCAAGAATCACACACCACCTTCTAGCTTCACTACACAACAAGTCCTTACTTCCTATGGTGATCTATGCGCAACAAGGATGAGGAACAAGGTTTGCACTAGCTTGGTGTAAGGTCACGGTTGAGGTGAGGGAAGGAGGGAGTTGGCTTGGTCTTTCTTCCTCCTAAGGTTCTTGCAATGCTAAGCTAGAGTGTGAGGGAGAGGGGGGAGGAGTTGGCTGCACAAGTAGATGGGGGCAGCCCCTCTTGTGCGCAAATTTAAAGGGAGAGAGGAGAGGAGTTGCTATGATTAACCATCATGGAAAATTCTGATTACTTGGGAGAAAGGGGCTGCATACAAGGCTGAATCAAGAAAGGGTTTGCTTCTAATTTACTCTATTTACATGCAAAGAGTGAGGGGTGATATGATCAGATTTGGGGCTGTCCAAAGTCAGAGAAATTTTCTGCACAATTGACCAAGTTATGCGCATGGAGTGGGGTGGAAGAGGTGCATCATGAGCACATGCAAAAGGTTCACTAAGTCAACAAGTAAAACAACCATGTGGCAGTCCAAAAATCTGCACTTAGGCAGCCTTGGTGCGCAATGATGAGGGGGAAAGAGGTGTATCAAGGGTGCAGTTTTGTGACAGCCTAAATTCAGATTTTGGAGCTGCACAAAATGATGAAAATGCAGCCAAAAATCCTCTTATGATGCATGTGAAAACAAGGCAGGTTTGGCTCATGATGGCTGCAAAAGCTTGCCAAAAATCTGCACAATGCAGTCTCATGATGGAGGGTGTAAGTGGTTCTCCAAGTCAACAAGTTAGGCAGTTTGTGTCATAAGAAAAATCTGCACCAAGGCCCCTCCATGTGCGCCTAAATGGAGGAGTATGCAGCCTAAAAACATGCTAAATTGCACATGTGCCTACCATACAATGAGGTTTAAATCAAGTGATGCATAAACAAGGTGAGGTGGCGGTCAACAAGAGGGAAAAATTGGCAGATTTTCTTAAGCCTTTCTACTCTCTTTATGCGCAAGAATGAGGGGAAAAACATCTAGCCAAGAGGTGTTCCTTGCTGCATAAGGCAGCCTTGTTGGACTAGGCTTTAAGGAGGATAAGTGGTCACAACTTTGGGCTAAAGCAAGGTAGGTCCAAAAGCCATCCTTGGGCCATTGGCCACACACACAAAGAGCCCAATCACACAAGTCCATACACACACTAGCCCACTACCAAAGTCCACTAAGCACTAAAGCCTTCTAACACACACTCACATTACTCATATGATTAAATTCACATGTCTACTTATGTACCCTCCTATGGTTTAATTTAATTAATTACCTTAGTCTCATCCAAGGATAAAGATCAACAATTAGCAAGCCATCAAACCTACACCATAAATCTGAATTCTACACATGTACCTATAACATATAGTACTTATGTATTTTACTAATTATGCGGGATGTTACAGCCAGCTTATGTCAAAGCGTTGACATCAGACAAGCTTAGTGCTAAGAGTACTAAATGTCTATTTGTGGGGTATCCTAAAGGTACTAAGGGATACTACTTCTACTCCATGGAAGAACACAAAGTGTTTGTGTCAAAGAATGCTGAGTTCCTTGAGAAGGATTTGATCTCTCAAGGAGGCAGTGGGAGTAAGATTGATCTTGAAGAAGTGCAAGATCCACAAGAACAGATTGAGGAACCCGAGTCTGCTACGCAGGCGACGTTCTCCAATGGAGAAGTAAACACACAACTCCGTAGATCTACGAGGGTCATCCATCCACCTGAAAGGTACGGGTTTATGATTAAGAATCAGCAAACTGTTGAGGATGATGAACCAAGTAACTACGAGGAGGCGGTCAAAGATGTTGACTCCTCAAGATGGCTTGAAGCCATGGAATCTGAAATGGATTCGATGTATCAGAACAAGGTATGGACCTTGGTTCCTAAACCGCAAGGAATAGTTCCTATCGGTAATAAATGGGTCTTTAAAAGAAAGACTGATGCAGATGGCAACGTTCAGACCTACAAAGCTAGGTTGGTGGCGAAAGGGTATCGTCAAAGACAAGGAGTTGACTATGATGAAACTTTCTCACCAGTTGCCATGATCAAATCTATTAGGATCATGCTTGCAATAGCAGCATACCACGACTATGAAATTTGGCAAATGGATGTCAAGACCGCCTTCTTGAATGGGTTCTTGAAGGAGGAAGTGTACATGACACAACCTGAAGGCTTTGAAAACAAAGATCAGGAGCATATGGTATGCAAACTACAAAGGTCAATATATGGGCTAAAGCAAGCATCAAGGAGTTGGAATATACGTTTTGATGAAGTCGTTAAGAGTAACGGTTTTATCAAGAACGAGGATGAACCTTGTGTTTACAGAAAGGTTAGTGGGAGTAATGTCGTCTTCCTAGTGCTCTATGTAGATGACATATTGCTAATAGGAAATGACATCCCCACATTAAAAATAATGAAAGAGTGGCTTTTAGAAAACTTTACCATGAAGGATTTGGGAGAGGAAGCCTTTATACTTGGTATAAAGATCTATAGAGATAGATCCAAGAGGCTGCTGGGTTTATCTCAATCCACGTACGTTGACAAGATGCTAAAGAGGTTTAGCATGGAAGGGTCGAAAAGGGGTTTTCTTCCTGTCAGTCATGGGGTACACCTATCAAGGGCTATGTGTCCTAAGTCACAGCCCGAGAAGGATCGCATGAGTGGAATTCCATAGGCTTCGGCTATTGGATCCATCATGTATGCCATGATATGTACGAGACCAGATGTCTCATATGCTTTAAGCATTACGAGCAGATACCAGTCAGACCCTGGAGAGGGTCACTGGACGGCAGTCAAAACTATCCTTAAATACTTAAGAAGAACTAAGGATGCATTTCTGGTCTATGGTGGGGTTAATGAGTTAACAGTGAAAGGGTTCACTGATGCCAGCTTTCAGAGTGACAAAGATGACTGCAAGTCACAGTCAGGATTCGTATTCACCTTAAATGGTGGGGCAGTGTCTTGGAAAAGTTCCAAGCAGGAGACAACAGCAGATTCAACGACAGAGGCTGAATACATAGCTGCTTCAGAAGCAGCTAAGGAGGCAGTGTGGATCAAGAAGTTCATAAATGAACTAAGGGTGGTTCCAAGCGTGGATGAGCCCATACAGTTGCTTTGTGACAACACAGGAGCCATTGCGCAGTCAAAGGAACCTAGGTCTCATCAAAGATCTAAACACGTGCTCCGCAGATATCATTTGATTAGAGAAATCATTGATAGGAATGATGTAAAAATGGATTATGTTCCCACAGACGATAACCTGGCCGATTCTCTGACAAAGGCTGTTTCTCAGAGAAAACATGATTGTCATTATGAGGCTTTGGGCATACGACTTAGGTCTGATTGGCTCTAGGCCAAGTGGGAGCTTGTTAGCATATGGGTGTCCTAGAGACAATCTTTTGATTAAATAAAGGACACTAGATGTAGAACTTTGTTTGTCGCAAATAAATGAAAGCACTATTTATTCAGTTTCATATTGTGTCTCGATATTACAGTTAATATTATATGAACGAACTGGATAAACCCCTTGGAATAGAACAGGTATCTCTTGAGTATCTGTGATGAGATCACGATCATGAGGATTCAAGGATATTGCATTTCTATTCCTAATTATATGTTCCTAGTCTAGAGACACTGAGTTTGGGGATCAGTGATCTCGAGTAAAGACTAGTACGACTTATCTACTTGTACATGGATACAAGGTAAAGACCTCATGAGCTGCAGATATGGAGATATCTTAGCTAAAGTCGTGGGTGGACCTATAAGAGTATAGCTCGCACTGAACAGACCCAAAAAGAGACTCTATGAGGAAATCTCACAGATAGTGTTGATATGCGATCAGCATATAAGGAATTGTAAGATAAAAAGAGGAAGAATGTTACTTAATCTGATGCAAGAAAAGGGCAAAATCACTGTTAATTTGTCAAATATCTTAATCTGAAGTTATATACTGATTTTATGTTGATTTCATAGGAGAAATGCACAAATTAGAGCTGAAAAGGACAAAGTGAAACTAAAGGCCCACGCTACGAGCGTGGGAATGGCGCTTGCAGCATCAGAGGATCGCGCAACTGTTGAATTCAGATTTTAAATTCGAAATTTGAATTCAATTTTATTTTAATTAAATCTTTCCGTTAAACGTTTCTGTAATAAATTCATACTTTAATATTTCCGTTATAACATTTATGTAATAAATTGTAAGGTTTCCGTTATACGTTTCGTCAGAAGGTCAAATAAAGGAGCAGGAAGAAAATCAAACAGAAGCTCCACGCTTCAAGCGTTCAATTCAACGCTGAAGCGTAGGAAAAGACCCAAGACAGTAAGTCTACGCTTCAAGCGTAGAACCCTACGCTTGAAGCGTAGACAAGGAGAAAATAGGCAGAAGCCCCACGCTTGGAGCGTAGATCCTGCGCTCCAAGCGTAGGGTTGAAATGGACAGCTGTCAGTTGCGAGGAAAGGAGAATTCTGAGGTGTATAAAAAGGGAACAAGGCAACCCTAAAGACACATTTTTCATTCTGGACAAATCCTACGTCATTCGAAGGCGGAAGCTCTGGAGATTGGGAGAGGAACTTCTTCTTCTACCTTTCTGTAGTTCTTGTATTTGGATGTTTTCATTTGAATATTGGATTTTAGCCATGATAATGGTTGGCTAGAACCTCTTTGTTGTGGTTAGGGTCACGAACCCTTGTGAACCCCTGATACAATGGATTGAGTTTTTATTGATATATTTATCTTTTGAATTTCGTTCTATTCTGATCGTATTGTTATTATTGTTATTAGATCCGATCAATCTAGTAATTGATAATAAATCTGAGGATTAGGGCCAACAAGAGGGATTTGCGGTCTTTAATCCAGAAAAGGAATAGAACGACGTTATGAACATGATCTAGGGATAGACATGATTCATATTGTAGATGTTTTAATTATCGATCTTTATGCTTGATCTCATATAGGGCACCTCAAGGAATTAGGGTTCTATATGAGATTAAAGGGTTAATTCTTCAAGGGATTGAGAATTAACTACTGATACTTTTATCTGATAATTATCTAATTTCACGATATATATATATTAATATTTAACTTAATCCAGAGTAAAAGGTGGGGATCATCGGTGAGTGTTCTCTAACTACAGCGTTTTTCTCATAAATTTCAAACCCTTGTTTTGTTGGATTCTTAAATATTCGAAAAGAACAAAAACACGTCTTTTATTTTACAAATCAAATTCCCACACAATCTTGACATTCGTGTCAAAAACCTCTTGGAATATTTAATCTTAAAAAGAATAGTTTAATTGATTTGGACACACTCTCTGTGGATACGAACTTGACTTATCATTTTATTACTTGCGCGATTCGGTACACTTGCCGATTCACGTCAAGTTTTTGGCGCCGTTGCCGGGGATTGTTTTTCTAAAATCAATTAGTCTTGATTTTAAAGATTAAATTGTTTTTATTTTATTTTATTTTATTTTTGTTTTGAATCTGTGCTACTAATCTTTTCTCTGAAGTTGCATGCAAAGCAGTGCTTTTCTAAGGAGAAGCGAACGAATTGCTCAAAGAGAGAAGGAAAGAAAAAGGGCACAGACAACTCCCATTCCAGTAGCTGAAACCCTAGAGATGGCTGCTCCTAATCAGAATGCTGATCCTAGGATGAACACCATTCTCACGCCTATCTTTAACAGGCCCAATGCTGGAATTGTTCCACCAGAACTTGGGAACAATCAATGGGAGCTCAAGTCCAACATCATTCAGTTGGCCGAGAGAGAAAAGTATGGAGGAGAGGACAATAAAGATCCTCACAGATTCGTTGACAGATTTTTACGAATCTGTGACTCTACAAAGCCTCCACATGTTTCTGATGATGCAATACGATTGAGACTTTTTCCTTTTTCTGTTAAGGGAAAAGCTCCTGATTGGGTGGAAAGACAACCTGCTGATAGCATCATTTCTTGGGAAAACTTGTCTGAAAAATTCTTTGCAGAGTTCTTTCCCATGGAGAAATACAACAACATGGTGAATGATATCACCTCCTTCAAACAACAAATGGGAGAGACCATCTGCGCTTCTTGGAGTAGATTCAAGGCCCTCATGAGAAAGGTTCCTCATTATAACCTATCTCAAGGGGACCAAGTGAGAATCTTTTTCAATGGTTGTCTACCGGAGACGAAACTGGTTATTAACACTGCAGCAGGCGGTTCTTTGGGTGATAAGCTAGCTTCAGAGTCATATCATCTGATTGACAAGTTAGCTAAAAATGAGAATGAAACATCTACAAGGACAGGAAAAAGGGAAGTAGTGCCACTCAATGATAATAATGCAATGCTGGCAGAGAAAAAGTTGTTATCGCAACAGATGTCTAATCTGAATGCAAAGTTTGAGAGGATGCAGCTTTCTAAAGTTCAAGCAAGTGCAGTTGTTCTTGACTGTGAATATTGTCATGAAGATCATGACACCAATGCTTGTTCTACATTGATGTCTTCAGATTCTGCTCAACAGGTGCAGGTAAATGGCATTTGGTATGATCAGCGCCCTAATCAGCAAAATTTCTCAAGGAATCAGAATAATTCTGCTGGCGGTAATAGTTACCAAAGGAAGAGTTATCAAGGTACTGGTTTAGATATGACATCTGACAACTATCTAAAGCCACCACCTATTCCAAAAAGAGAGCCTTCCGACCTGGAGCGTTTAGTAGGAACATTAGCACAAAGTACTAACGCTTTCATGGAAGAGAGTAAGGCTAATCAAAAAAGTACCAATGCTTTCATTGCGGAAAGTAGAGCTGAATTCAGGAATACTAAAGCTTCAATCAAGAATCTGGAATATCAGGTTGGTCAACTTGCCCAACAGCTATCTGATAGAGCTCCAAGTACCTTTCCTGGTAATACTACCAATAATCCCAAGGAAAATTGTATGGCAGTTATAACTAGAAGCGGGAAAGTGGTGGCATCCCCACCAAAACCTATAGAAGAAGAAGAGAAGGTTGAACAAGAGGAGAAGTCTGAAAAAAAACTGAAAAATCTCCTGAAATATTGAAACCGGCTGATGATGTGAAGGAGCAATCTACTCTTCCAAAAGAAAAATTTGAACTTAGTGAAGAGTATCTTATGAACATGGCACCTTATCCTGGAAGGTTGAAGCCAGAATTGAAAGCAAAAAGCTATGACAGATTTCTTGAGATTTTCAAGAAGTTGCATGTGAACATTCCGTTTGCTGAAGCATTGGCTAATATGCCAAATTATGCAAAATTCATGAAAGATCTCCTCTCCAGGAAGCATAAACTACAAGAATGTCAGACAGTTGCACTTGCTGAGAAGTGCAGTGCTATTATCACTAGGAAGTTTCCTCCTAAACTTCGTGATCCTGGAAGCTTCAACATTGAAATTGAAATTGGAGATACAAAGATTGGCAAAGCTTTGTGTGATTTAGGGGCGAGCATTAATCTGATGCCCTTATCTGTCTGTAAAGCCTTTGGGATTACTGAATTGAAGCCTACTTTGGTTTCTCTTCAGCTTGCTGATAGATCCTTAAGGAAGCCAAGTGGTATAGTCGAAGATGTCCTTGTAAAAATTGACAAGTTCATCTTTCCGGCTGATTTTATTGTGCTTGATATGGAGGTAGAAAATGAAATGCCTCTCATATTGGGTAGACCTTTTCTAGCCACAGCCCGTGCAATGATTGATGTTGAAAACGGGAAGCTTGAACTAAGGATGAATGATGAGACCGTTACCATCAATGTCTTTGATTCTTTAAAACAGTCTTCTCACAAAGATGATTGTTTTAGTCTGGAAATCTTAAAGGAAAAGCAAAGTGTAGCGGTTGAAGTTTCTAGAAAAGCAGATGATGAAAATGGTGCCACGAAGGTGGAGTTGAAGGAGTCTCCTAAAACTTTAAGAGATATCTTCTTGTGTAACAAGGTAGTGACTGAAGCACTGAAGGAAGAAAAGACTGAATTGAAAGACAAAGATCCCTCTGCTCATACCAATAAAATTCTAAATGAGGATGATGGCAAACATGAGAAGAAACCCCAAGGGAGGAGTCATCCTACAATGAAGAAGGTAGTGAGAAAGGAGGTGATCAAACTCTTTAATAAGAATTGGAAGAGACACCGGAAGCTAAAGTTTGACAAGAGACATAGAGATTCTATCTCTCAGAAGAATCAAAGCTTCAAAGAGTTTCTAACATGGCTCCATGGTTTGGGCCAAATCTGGGAATGGTGGCTCCAAACACCAAGGCAGCCAATACCACCAGATCCTCCATTTGCTGAGTCATCCCACGCTGCTGAGTGGGATGACATGGAGGTTTGACTTTATCTCCTTGCTGACGGAGATTTTGTACATTAGTTTATTTTTCTGTTTTGTATTTTAGTTAGTATATTTTTCTCTGATGTTTTAATGTGCGCATTATAGTCTCTTCTATATGCCACTGCTTGTTCCATTGTGCAGGTTTTCCTTCTTGTGGTTTAATTATTGCTGAGGACAACAATGCTCTAAATCTGGGAATGGTGGGCTTGCGCCTTAGAACTGCAATTCTTCTATCAGGGGAGATATCCTAACTCTTTTCATTTTCTTAGTTATTTTTTATAGTTATTTGGTGTGCCATTAAAAAAATAAAAAAAATGAAAGAAAAAAAAATGTGTGTTTTGAACAAATCCCAGGTTTAAATGTGCTCATCTTGTTAATGTACATGATTAAATTCTTGGAATATATTGTATGACTTTCTGACATAACATTGCATAGGCATAATTAGATTGCATGATTGCTCGTTTGTCTGAATTAATATTGTGAAATTCTGATAATGTCTGAGGTCAATTTTCTTGAGTCTGCATTGATACCATAGCTGTGAGGTTTTGAGCCTAAACACTGAAATTTTTGTTGAGAGGTCTCACTGTTGTAATACTCTAGAACTTGATTTGTTTCTCTATTATGCATGCATTGATTGATATGATAAGGCATTTTGTTCTTAATTGCTATTGGCCAAAATAACTCACCTGTATGAGATTTTCCCCTTGCTAGCCCTTTGAGCCTGAACTTAATTCTTGATAAATGACCAGTGGCCTGATTGATGGCTTAGCCTATATCCATTTTTCGTGACTTACCTTGATTGAGATTGAATCATTGAATGTGTTGAAAATAAAATAAAGAAATTGAGGTAAGCTCCACAAAGGTCAAGTGATTAAGGGATAAAAAAAAAAAATCATCTATGCCCTTATAAAAAAGAAAAAAAGAAAAGAGTAAAAGGTGGGCTGGAAGGAATTAATTCCCGAAATTCTGTGGGGATGTTAGTGGAGCAAAAATCATTGAATTGAATGTGTTAAAGTGAAATAATATCAGTTTTCAATCTCATTGTTGTTTGAGCTACTATCCATATATTCCTACCCTATTACCCCGGCCAAGTTACAACCTGTGAAGTCCTTTTGATCAATTAATGCATGTGTGTGATTCTTCATTTTTAAGAATTTTTTTAGAATATGATCAAGCCTATGGTAGTGTTATAGCTTTGAGTGATTGAGTGCTCATTATACCCTTAAACACTGAGTGTTGAGTGATTAGTGTAACGCCCTCCCTTGTATGCATCCAAGAGAGTCGTTTGCTAAGCGGAATTAGAGTCGTTAACGTCACGTGAGCTAACAAAAATTCTTAATCAAGATACAAATCCGTAAGACGTTTCAAGTTTCTTATAACTTCTGTTTGGATGATAAAAAATATTTCAAGGATTTAGAAAGAGCACGTTGGGGGCTTCGCGTGCATGTAAAATAATTGTAAATCGGAGTTCGTTTGCTCATAAAAACACCACCCGTAAGGTGCACCGTAAAAAAATTCAGCACATAAGTCTTTCAAAAATTCCTTTCACAAACGTTTTCCAAAATAGCCGCTGTTCATAAAAGTTCAAGATAAAATAAAGATGATAAAGTCTACAGTCATCCAAGAGTACCAAAATATTAAACATTACAGTCATCCAATCAATCAAACAGCAACAGTGATAATCCATGCATCAGCAAGCAACAGCAAAACATCACTCCTTCAAATGCTTTTACGTCCTCCTGCCATTTTGGAAAAATAGCAGCCCCGAAGGGGTGAGAATAATCCCAGTAGTGTGGCAACAAAACCAGTAATATAACAGTATTAACTAGGCACCAAATCATAAACAGTCACTTCAACATATCCTTGTTCCTTTTCCTTTTTCCTTTTCATCATATTCATATATATATAGCGCATATAACGCCTTTCCTTTTCATCATATTCATATATTGCGTATATAACGCCTTTCCTTTGCGCTTTTAGCACCGTCGTGCGCGCACTTCACAGTGGAATCAAATATCCCTTGGCACCTGAGCTCCATGTGGATTCCAACTGTGGGCCTATGCGGACTGATGCCAAGTGTCCCATACCCCGGTACCTTGGGGATGCCTATATGATGCTTGCTCAAACACATGGTCCTGTACATAACTATTCTAAAAAGCAAGACCTATATGCTCTTGGTACATGCATGCCATGCTATGCTTTCACACACAAAACGTACAAAAATGCGGTATGATGTAAGGTGCATGCTTATATACCTTTCATATAGCCATCACGGCACATATACTTTTCATAGGCGTTATGCTGCCACATAACGTCTTTACCTCATAATCATATAGCCATCACGGCACATTTTTGGCAGTTTCCTTTCATCATAAGGAACGTAATTCTTTTACGGAATATGGAGCATCATGTCACAATTTTATACCAGTAGTCAATAGTCACATTAGGTAATATCGCCTGACACTTACCTTGTGTGCCTTAAACAATACCAAACAGCAGCGAAATCTCACTTCTTAAGCGCACCTAAATCAATTACAACCAATCATTTACAGCGACGATTTACAGCAGAAACAGTGAGCATACAGCAGCGTTTTACAGTGGAAAACAGTGAGCATACAACAGCGTTGTACAGTGGAAAACAGTGAGCATACAGCAGTGTTTTACAGCAGAAAACAGTGACGTTTTACTTAAAAACAGTGGACAGAAACAGTGACGTTTTACTTAAAAACAGTGGACAGAAACAGTGATGTTTTACTTAAAAACAGTGGACAGAAATAGTGACGTTTTACAGCAGAAAAACAGCAGCACCTTACAGCAGAACAGTGAACGTTTTAAAACAGAAACAGTGACATCTTGGACCTCAAAACAGTGGCATTAGACAGTGGCATTTGAACATCAAAACAGTGGCATAAGTAGTGTTATTTGTGCATCAAAACAGTGGCATGAATGGTACATTTGAACATCCAAAACAGTGACATTAGTGGTGATATTTGAACATTGAAACAGTGGCATAATTGGTGGTTTTTGAGCATTAAAACAGTGGCATAAATCATGATTTTTGGGCGTTAAAACAGTGAGCATACATAGTGGGGTTTGAACATCAATAGGGTGGTTATTTTATGCAGAAACAGTGGCTCCTTAAGTACTAAAACAGTGAGTATTTTTGGTGCAAAACAGTGACATGTATGGCATTAAAACAGTGAGCATTTTATGCAGAAACAGTGGCATGTGATGCACTAAAACAGTGAGCATTTTATACAAAACAGTGGCATCAAAATGGTGCTCTTGTCAAACCGAAACAGTGGCATATGCATCCTCAAAACAGTGGTAGATTCATTCCAAAACAATGGCATTAAATGGGTGATCTTGTGAAACCGAAACAGTGACATTCTTGGCCTCAAAACAGTGGCACATTCATACATGAACAGTGGCATATATCTTAAGCATAACCATGAGACTTTCATGCATACAACCCTCATAAAATAGCTCCATCCTTATTCCTTTACCATACTCATTCAAGAATCCAAAACAAAACATATTCAAGGAGGCATTCAAGCACACACATGGTTACACATAATGAAAGAGGTCTAAGTTCTAGGCTTACCTCTTGAAGCACACACTTCTTGCTCACACACCACACCTTCTAGCTTTACTACACAACAAGTCCACACTTCCTAGGAGATGATCTATGCGCATAAATGGTGAGGAGGACACCTTTGGACAGCTTCCAAGAGTGAGTGCCAAGGCTGAACAGTGAGGGGAAAAAGAGAAGAAACTCACACTTCACTTGTGCAAAGGCCACGGTTGGATGGTGAGGGAAGAAGGGAGTTGGCTTGGTCTTTCTTTCTCCTATGGATCTTGTAATGTTCAGCTAGAGTGTGAGGGAGAGGGGAAGGAGTTGGCTGCACAAGTAAATGGGGACAGTCCCCTCTTGTGCGCACAATTAAAGGGAGAAGGGAGGAGATTGCAATGATGGACATTATGGCAAAAATCTGGTTTCTTGTGCAGGTGGGACTGCACTCTTGGTCAAAACAAGCAAGGGGTTGCTTCTAAAGTACACTATGCACATGCAAGGAGTGAGGAGAGGAGAGGTTCAGATCTGAATGCAGTCCTAAGTCAGAATTTTTTCACACAATTGACTAAACCATGCGCACAAGGTGGAGTGGAGGAAGGTGTCATCATGAGCACAGATTTGTGGCAGCCTAAACTCTGATTTGGAGCTGTCCTTGTGCGCATATGATGAGGGAGATGCAGCCCCAAAATCCTTCTTTGGATGCATGTGGAAGCAAGGGGCAGATTTGGCTCATGATGGACTGCCAAAAGCATGCAGAAATCTGCACATTTCAGCCTCATGATGGAAGGTGTAAGGTGGTTCTCCAAGTCAACACTCAATGCAGATTTTGTGTCATAAAAATCTGCTCTTATGACCCCTCCATGTGCGCCTAAAATGAAGAAGAATGCAGCCCAAAATCATGCTAAATAGTACATGTGTCTTCCATGCAATGAAATTGAAATCAAGTGATGCACAAGCAAGGTGTGAGGTGGCGGTCATGCATGAGGAAAAGTTGGCAGATTTTTCTAATGATTTACAACTCTCTTTTGCGCATGAAATGAGGGAAATAATACATCAAGCCATGTGGAAGTTCCTTGGTACACAAACAACCTTGTTGGACAAGGCTTAGGGGAGATAAGTGTGGACACAACCTTGGGCTGAACATGATTGACCCAAAAGCCTCCTTGGGCCAATGGCCACACACACAAAGAACCCAATCACACAAGTCCAATAGTGACAAGTCCACACACACTAGCCCACTTCCAAGGTCCAATAAACACTAAAGCCTTCTAACACACACTCAAATTACTCATATGATTTTAATAAATTTCACATGCCTACATATGCACCCTCCTATGATTTAATTTAAATACTTACCTTAGTCTTATCCAATGATAAAGGTCAAACAATTCGCAAGCCATCAAACATACACATGCATCTATCTCATTTTAACACCTATGTATTTTACTAATTATGTGGGATGTTACACTCTCCCCACCAAATAGGAATTTTTTCCGCAAAATAAACTTACTTAAGAGCTAAACAGTTCTGGATAGCGTTTCTGAATATCGTCCTCGCGTTCCCAAGTGGCTTCGGCTGCCGATTTGTTGTTCCATAATACCTTCACCAAAGGAATTTCTTTAGAACGGAGTCGCTTGACGGATCTTTCAAGAATTTGGAACGGTTGCACTTGATACGTCAGATTTTCCTTTAGTTCCACTTCTTCCGGCTGAAACACGTGAGATGGATCAGAGAGATACCTCCGTAGCTGCGACACCTGAAATACATTGTGAATTCCTGACAGATTGGGTGGTAAAGCCAACCGGTATGCAGACTCTCCAATCCGGTCCATAATCAGATACGGTCCTAAGTACCGTGGACTTAACTTCTTTACTCCCATTCTCCTTCCGAGTCCCGATGTAGGTGTGATTCTCAAGAATCCATGGTCTCCGACTTCGAAAGATAGTGGCTTATGACGCTTGTCGTAATAACTCTTCTGCCTGGCCTGAGCCCTCTGCATATTTCCCGAATCTTCTATACTTGTTCGGATGTTTCTTGAATTAAATCAGGTCCTAACATACTTCGCTCACCTACTTCAGTCCAGCATAAAGGGGATCTGCATTTTCTCCCATACAGAGCTTCATGCGGTGCCATCTGAATACTGGAATGGTAACTGTTGTTGTAAGCAAACTCAATCTAAGAAAGATAATTATCCCAGCTGCCTCCTAACTCCAAAACACATGCTCGCAACATGTCCTCGAAAGCTTGAATGTGCGTTCCGTCTGTCCATCGGTCTGCGGATGGTAAGCAGTACTTAACCTCAAGT
Organism: Gastrolobium villosum; assembly: GCA_032173675.1. Taxonomy (NCBI): domain Eukaryota; kingdom Viridiplantae; phylum Streptophyta; class Magnoliopsida; order Fabales; family Fabaceae; genus Gastrolobium; species Gastrolobium villosum. Next base: position 18,086 of record JAVKPL010011323.1, on the reverse strand, counting down.
GGGTTCCTAATGCTCTTTGAAAAGATTCCCAAAACTTTGATGTAAACTTGGGATCACGATCACTGACAATACTAGTAGGAACTCCGTGCAGCTTCACAATCTCCTGCAGATAAATTCTGGCAAGCCTCTCTGTATTATACGTGGTTCTAACACGCAACAAATGAGCCGACTTCGTTAATCGATCAATAATCACCCAGATAGAATCATATCCTTCCCGCGTCCGAGGAAGTCCAATTAGAAAATCCATCGCTATACTGTCCCACTTCCATTCGGGAATCTCCAAAGGTTGAAGGAGTCCCGACGGTTTCTGATGTTCGTACTTCACCTTCTGACAAGTTAGGCACCGAGATACATACTCAGCAATATCACGCTTCATACCCGGCCACCAGAATGAGGTCTTCAAATCATGGTACATCTTTGTGGATCCAGGATGAACTGCATACTTACCCTTGTGAGCTTCCTGCAAAACTTCTTGCTTCAACTCTTCATTCGGTACTACTATCCGACCTTGAAATCTCCAAATATCATTCTCATCCTTTACTACCTCTTGGTTGCCAACCAATTCGCGGACTAACTCTTCATCTTTCTGGGCTTCCTTAATTCTACTGATCAATTCATTCTCCACCTTTATATTCCCCAATCTTATGCTATGCCCTCTCTCTTCTACAGATAAATTCAAATCTCGAAAGGCCTCAAACAATTTCAGTTCTTCTATCATCAGAGTTGCAGTGTGCAGTGTCTTCCTACTCAAGGCGTCAGCTACCACGTTTGCCTTTCCTGGGTGGTATTTAAGTTCAAAATCATAGTCCTTCAGAAATTCCATCCACCGTCGTTGCCGCATATTCAGCTCCTTCTGGTCGAACAATTACTTCAACCTCTTATGATCGCTGAACACGTCAAACTGCGAACCATACAAGTGGTGCCTCCAGATTTTAAGTGCGAACACTATAGCTGCTAACTCCAAATCGTGCGTAGGATAATTTTCTTCGTGAGGCTTTAGTTGTCGAGATGCATAAGCTACTGCCATACGATCCTGCATCAACACGCATCCAAGTCCTTTCAGCGACGCATCACAGTATACTTCGAACTTTCGGGTAGGATCCGGAATCGTGAGTACGGGAGCACTCGTTAATCTGCTCTTTAGTTCCATGAAACATTCTTCACAAGCTTCGGTCCACTCAAAAGGCTTATCCTTCCGAGTGAGACGGGTAAGGGGTTGCACTATCTGAGAGAAATTCTGGATAAACCTTCGATAATATCCAGCAAGACCTAAAAAACTTCTTACTTCGGTGACAGTCTTGGGTCGTTCCCAATTCATGACAGCTTCAACTTTGCTGGGGTCCACCGCAATACCTTCTGATGAAATGACATGGCCCAGAAACTGGACCTCTTTAAGCCAAAACTCGCACTTCGACCACTTCGCGTACAACTGCTTCTCCTTCAAGATTTGCAAGACAATCCTCAGATGTTCCGCATGCAGCTCTTCATTAGTAGAGTAAATCAGAATGTCGTCGATAAACACAATAACGAACTGATCAAGAAATGGGCGGAAGATGCGGTTCATGTAGTCCATGAATACCGCTGGAGCATTTGTAAGTCCGAATGGGATCACCTGATATTCGTAGTGCCCATAACGAGTCCTAAAAGCTGTTTTCGGAATATCCTCCGGTTTGACCCGGATCTGATGGTATCCCGATCGTAAATCTATCTTGGAAAAGACTCTGGCTCCTCTCAGCTGGTCCATCAAATCGTCGATCCTCGGTAGCGGATACTTATTCTTCACCGTAACTTTGTTCAGCTGACGGTAATCTACACACAGACGCAGACTTCTATCCTTCTTCTTAATCAAGATTGCTGGAGCACCCCATGGAGAGGTACTCGGTCTAATGAATTCCTTTGCCAAAAGTTCTTCTATCTGCTTCTTCAACTCGCGAAGTTCCAAAGGCGCCATACGATACGGGGCAATGGAGATTGGTCCAACTCCAGGAACGAGTTCGATAGAAAATTCTATTTCCCTATGAGGAGGCAATCGAGGTATTTCATCCGGGAATACCTCCTCGAATTCTCTAACTACAGGTACATCCTGAATTTGAGTGTCAACCGAGGTCTCAGCCTCGATCGACAAAAGATACCCTGCTGCTCCCTAGCGGAGCTCTTTTCTAACTTGTAATAGAGAAATGAGAGAGAAAGGTTGAGAATTACCATCTTTCGCATCCAGTGCTAACACCCGTGCTTGCGTAGGCTGCGGATTAGCGTTCCGGGGGCATTCGTAAGCGAAATGTCCTTGCTGGCCACATCTGAAACATGCATTGTTGTTCTTGCGACAAACTCAAAATGATTATTTCCACATGTAGCACAAACAGTCGCACCCTGTCGTCCAGTTGACGATTGACCAACAGTATTGCTCCTCTTAAAATTTCCAGGCCGCGCCTGCAACTGCGGACCTCTGCCTCGACCCCTACCAGGTGTCGTCCTGAAGAACCTGCCTGAGTGATAGCAGTTCCGTGTGCTTCATTCTTCTCATTGCTTTAGGAAAATACTTATCCAAAAATACTTGTCTGAATACGGCCCACGTCAGTTCAACGTCCTGAGCTCTCGGCAGAGCTCTCGCACCAGTCCACCATGTTAAAGCTTCTCCCATCAGCTGGTACGACGCGTAATCAGTCTTCTGCACTTCCGGGCATGCCATGCGTTCGAAAATATGCTCGATCATCTGCAGCCACTTCACTGCAGCCTCAGGGTTGTCTTCACCCTCAAAGGTAGGTGGTTGGAAGTTGCGGAAGTCTTTCAACCTCCGACGGGCAATTTCTTCTGCATTGTCATGCAGTGGGGGTGGGTTCTGATTCTGTTGCCTATTATCACGCCATTCTTGGCTCATATTCTGAATAAACGTTGCCAGTCCCCCAATAGTAGTGATAAGATCCTCTTCCGCATCGCCAGTCCTTCCCCGAGTTGAACCGCGACCACCTGCCATGATTCTGCACTCACAATATCCTGAGATGAGTTGATCAGGCTCACCGCAAGTTATTTATGGCAGCAGTCCCAAGTAGGTACTCGCATTCAATTCAGACAAGTTGACTATGCCTCCGTGTCTTATCACAGAACGGTCTAAATAATCTAACTACCCTAGTCTCAAACACTTAAACTATAGCACATTTAGACAGTCAATCAGCAGATAAACACAATCAACAATCAATTCAATCAATCACAAGCAAATCCATGGACCAAACTGCTCTGATACCAATTAGTGTAACGCCCTCCCTTGTATGCATCCAAGAGAGTAGTTTGCTAAGCGGAATTAGAGTCGTTAACGTCACATGAGCTAACAAAAATTCTTAATCAAGATACAAATCCGTAAGACGTTTCAAGTTTCTTATAACTTCTGTTTGGACGATAAAAAATATTTCAAGTGATTTAGAAAGAGCACGTTGGGGGCTTCGCGTGTATATAAAATAATAGTAAATCGGAGTTCGTTTGCTCATAAAAACACCACCCGTAAGGTGCACCGTAAAAATTTCAGCACATAAGTCTTTCGAAAATTCCTTTCACAAACGTTTTCCAAAATAGCCGCTGTTCATAAAAGTTCAAGATAAAATAAAGATGATAAAGTCTACAGTCATCCAAGAGTACCAAAATATTAAACATTACAGTCATCCAATCAATCAAACAGCAACAGTGATAATCCATGCATCAGCAAGCAACAGCAAAACATCACTCCTTCAAATGCTTTTACGTCCTCCTGCCATTTTGGAAAAATAGCAGCCCCGAAGGGGTGAGAATAATCCCAGTAGTGTGGCAACAAAACCAGTAATATAACAGTATTAACTAGGCACCAAATCATAAACAGTCACTTCAACATATCCTTGTTCCTTTTCCTTTTTCCTTTTCATCATATTCATATATATATATAGCGCATATAACGCCTTTCCTTTTCATCATATTCATATATTGCGTATATAACGCCTTTCCTTTGCGCTTTTAGCACCGTCGTGCGCGCACTTCACAGTGGAATCAAATATCCCTTGGCACCTGAGCTCCATGTGGATTCCAACTGTGGGCCTATGCGGACTGATGCCAAGTGTCCCATACCCCGGTACCTTGGGGATGCCTATATGATGCTTGCTCAAACACATGGTCCTGTACATAACTATTCTAAAAAGCAAGACCTATATGCTCTTGGTACATGCATGCCATGCTATGCTTTCACACACAAAACGTACAAAAATGCGGTATGATGTAAGGTGCATGCTTATATACCTTTCATATAGCCATCACAGCACATATACTTTTCATAGGCGTTATGCTGCCACATAACGTCTTTACCTCATAATCATATAGCCATCACGGCACATTTTTGGCAGTTTCCTTTCATCATAAGGAACATAATTCTTTTACGGAATATGGAGCATCATGTCACAATTTTATACCAGTAGTCAATAGTCACATTAGGTAATATCGCCTGACACTTACCTTGTGTGCCTTAAACAATACCAAACAGCAGCGAAATCTCACTTCTTAAGCGCACCTAAATCAATTACAACCAATCATTTACAGCGGCGATTTACAGCAGAAACAGTGAGCATACAGCAGCGTTTTACAGTGGAAAACGGTGAGCATACAGCAGCGTTGTACAGTGGAAAACAGTGAGCATACAGCAGTGTTTTACAGCAGAAAACAGTGACGTTTTACTTAAAAACAGTGGACAGAAACAGTGATGTTTTACTTAAAAACAGTGGACAGAAACAGTGACGTTTTACTTAAAAACAGTGGGCAGAAACAGTGACGTTTTACAGCAGAAAAACAGCAGCACCTTACAGCAGAACAGTGAACGTTTTAAAATAGAAACAGTGACATCTTGGACCTCAAAACAGTGGCAGAACAGTGGCATTAGACAGTGGCATTTGAACATCAAAACAGTGGCATAAGTAGTGTTATTTGTGCATCAAAACAGTGGCATGAATGGTACATTTGAACATCCAAAACAGTGACATTAGTGGTGATATTTGAACATTGAAACAGTGGCATAATTGGTGGTTTTTGAGCATTAAAACAGTGGCATAAATCATGATTTTTTGGACATTAAAACAGTGAGCATACATAGTGGGGTTTGAACATCAATAGGGTGGTTATTTTATGCAGAAACAGTGGCTCCTTAAGTACTAAAACAGTGAGTATTTTTGGTGCAAAACAGTGACATGTATGGCATTAAAACAGTGAGCATTTTATGCAGAAACAGTGGCATGTGATGCACTAAAACAGTGAGCATTTTATACAAAACAGTGGCATCAAAATGGTGCTCTTGTCAAACCGAAACAGTGGCATATGCATCCTCAAAACAGTGGTAGATTCATTCCAAAACAGTGGCATTAAATGGGTGATCTTGTGAAACCGAAACAGTGACATTCTTAGCCTCAAAACAGTGGCACATTCATACATGAACAGTGGCATATATCTTAAGCATAACCATGAGACTTTCATGCATACAACCCTCATAAAATAGCTCCATCCTTATTCCTTTACCATACTCATTCAAGAATCCAAAACAAAACATATTCAAGGAGGCATTCAAGCACACACATGGTTACACATAATGAAAGAGGTCTAAGTTCTAGGCTTACCTCTTGAAGCACACACTTCTTGCTCACACACCACACCTTCTAGCTTTACTACACAACAAGTCCACACTTCCTAGGAGATGATCTATGCGCATAAATGGTGAGGAGGACACCTTTGGACAGCTTCCAAGAGTGAGTGCCAAGGCTGAACAGTGAGGGGAAAGAGAAGAAACTCACACTTCACTTGTGCAAAGGCCACGGTTGGATGGTGAGGGAAGAAGGGAGTTGGCTTGGTCTTTCTTTCTCCTATGGTTCTTGTAATGTTCAGCTAGAGTGTGAGGGAGAGGGGAAGGAGTTGGCTGCACAAGTAAATGGGGACAGTCCCCTCTTGTGCGCACAATTAAAGGGAGAAGGGAGGAGATTGCAATGATGGACATTATGGCAAAAATCTGGTTTCTTGTGCAGGTGGGACTGCACTCTTGGTCAAAACAAGCAAGGGGTTGCTTCTAAAGTACACTATGCACATGCAAGGAGTGAGGAGAGGAGAGGTTCAGATCTGAATGCAGTCCTAAGTCAGAATTTTTTCACACAATTGACTAAACCATGCGCACAAGGTGGAGTGGAGGAAGGTGTCATCATGAGCACAGATTTGTGGCAGCCTAAACTCTGATTTGGAGCTGTCCTTGTGCGCATATGATGAGGGAGATGCAGCCCCAAAATCCTTCTTTGGATGCATGTGGAAGCAAGGGGCAGATTTGGCTCATGATGGACTGCCAAAAGCATGCAGAAATCTGCACATTTCAGCCTCATGATGGAAGGTGTAAGGTGGTTCTCCAAGTCAACACTCAATGCAGATTTTGTGTCATAAAAATCTGCTCTTATGACCCCTCCATGTGCGCCTAAAATGAAGAAGAATGCAGCCCAAAATCATGCTAAATAGTACATGTGTCTTCCATGCAATGAAATTGAAATCAAGTGATGCACAAGCAAGGTGTGAGGTGGCGGTCATGCATGAGGAAAAGTTGGCAGATTTTTCTAATGATTTACAACTCTCTTTTGCGCATGAAATGAGGGAAATAATACATCAAGCCATGTGGAAGTTCCTTGGTACACAAACAACCTTGTTGGACAAGGCTTAGGGGAGATAAGTGTGGACACAACCTTGGGCTGAACATGATTGACCCAAAAGCCTCCTTGGGCCAATGGCCACACACACAAAGAACCCAATCACACAAGTCCAATAGTGACAAGTCCACACACACTAGCCCACTTCCAAGGTCCAATAAACACTAAAGCCTTCTAACACACACTCAAATTACTCATATGATTTTAATAAATTTCACATGCCTACATATGCACCCTCCTATGATTTAATTTAAATACTTACCTTAGTCTTATCCAATGATAAAGGTCAAACAATTCGCAAGCCATCAAACATACACATGCATCTATCTCATTTTAACACCTATGTATTTTACTAATTATGTGGGATGTTACAAATATTATTTATCTGTGTGAGGGGTAACCAATGTAGACTTGTATCTCTAAGAAGCTGATGACATTATTGGGAGTTTCTGATGTTGAGTCAGGCATGCATGGCATATTGTGTCTGAGAGTGTCTCTGGAATGTTATGTTGGATTAATTAAATATGTCCTGGACTGAGTCTTTTACATTGCTGGGGACAACAACGTTTAAATCTGGGAATTATTTGATATGCGATCAGCATATAAGGAATTGTAAGATAAAAAGAGGAAGAATGTTACTTAATCTGATGCAAGAAAAGGGCAAAATCACTGTTAATTTGTCAAATATCTTAATCTGAAGTTATATACTGATTTTATGTTGATTTCATAGGAGAAATGCACAAATTAGAGCTGAAAAGGACAAAGTGAAACTAAAGGCCCACGCTACGAGCGTGGGAATGGCGCTTGCAGCATCAGAGGATCGCGCAACTGTTGAATTCAGATTTTAAATTCGAAATTTGAATTCAATTTTATTTTAATTAAATCTTTCCGTTAAACGTTTCTGTAATAAATTCATACTTTAATATTTCCGTTATAACGTTTATGTAATAAATTGTAAGGTTTCCGTTATACGTTTCGTCAGAAGGTCAAATAAAGGAGCAGGAAGAAAATCAAACAGAAGCTCCACGCTTCAAGCGTTCAATTCAACGCTTGAAGCGTAGGAAAAGGCCCAAGACAGTAAGTCTACGCTTCAAGCGTAGAACCCTACGCTGGAAGCGTAGACAAGGAGAAAACAGGCAGAAGCCCCACGCTTGGAGCGTAGATCCTGCGCTCCAAGCGTAGGGTTGAAATGGACAGCTGTCAGTTGCGAGGAAAGGAGAATTCTGAGGTGTATAAAAAGGGCACAAGGCAACCCTAAAGACACACTTTTCATTCTGGACAAATCCTAGGTCATTCGGAGGCGGAAGCTCTGGAGATTGGGAGAGGAACTTCTTCTTCTACCTTTTTGTAGTTCTTGTATTTGGATGTTTTCATTTGAATATTGGATTTTAGCCATGATAATGGTTGGATAGAACCTCTTTGTTGTGGTTAGGGTCACGAACCCTTGTGAACCCCTGATACAATGGATTGAGTTTTTATTGATATATTTATCTTTTGAATTTCGTTCTATTCTGATCGTATTGTTATTAGATCCGATCAATCTAGTAATTGATAATAAATCTGAGGATTAGGGCCAACAAGAGGGATCTGCGGTCTTTAATCCAGAAAGGGAATAGAACGACGGTATGAACATGATCTAGGGATAGACATGGTTCATATTGTAGATGTTTTAATTATCGATCTTTATGCTTGATCTCATATAGGGCACCTCAAGGAATTAGGGTTCTATATGAGATTAAAGGGTTAATTCTTCAAGGGATTGAGAATTAACTACTGATACTTTTATCTGATAATTATCTAATTTCACGATATATATATTAATATTTAACTTAATCCAGAGTAAAAGGTGGTGATCATCGGTGAGTGTTCTCTAACTACAGCGTTTTTCTCATAAATTTCAAACCCTTGTTTTGTTGGATTCTTAAATATTCGAAAAGAACAAAAACACGTCTTTTATTTTACAAATCAAATTCCCACACAATCCTGACATTCGTGTCAAAAACCTCTTGGAATATTTAATCTTAAAAAGAATAGTTTAATTGATTTGGACACACTCTCTGTGGATACGAACTTGACTTATCATTTTATTACTTGCGCGATTCGGTACACTTGCCGATTCACGTCAAGTGTCATTAGAGTAATCTCTTTATGTTTGGGTATGTCTTTCCTTAGACCAGAAGTTATTACATAGACTGTGTTCTTGAAGGCATGTTTTGATTGTATACCTCGTCTGCCTGAAACATGGAGACTCATAGGTATACTGTTGGGCGTGTCCTTAAAGGGCACAGGGCTAGGGTAATAAGCTGAAGGAATTTGTCAAATCTCTGTGAGAGATTAGGTTATCTGTAAAACGGAGAAATCAGGATGACATTTACAGGGACTCGGGAATCTATGCATAGTAAAAGAGATCATGAGATGATCTGCCTTTAGAGTCAGTAAATTGAAGATTCCCTATTTCGAATAAAGCTTACCCTAAACCTCAGGGGTTGATACATTTCCTTACCCTAGGTTAATGGGAAGATAACCGAGACGAAGGGAAATACATACGGCAACCAAATATGTGCAATAGGATGATCAAGTCATTAATCTGACTAGTTCTGGGGCAACAAAGCATTGCTAGTGCTCTGTGTTGTCATTAATTGGGTTGCGGGCTTGTTGGGCCCAAGCCCAGTTATGTCAGAAGCTAAGTTAGACCTAATGGGTCACACACTAACACCTTGTAGTCATGATGGACTAGCTTTAAAGGTATTGGGCCTAATAATAGTTGTTAGCCCAAGAAGCTGTTTGGAAGCCCACCTAAATGGGTGGGTGGTGCATGGAGCTTAGTAATGGGCTTGGATAGTCCAAGCCATTACTAATTAATTTAATTAGTTAAATTAATAATCAAATATTTGAATTTCGAATTTTGAATTAGAAATTTGAATTTTGAAATTTGAATTTAGAATTTGAATTTCGAATTTAGAATTTGAAATTTGAAATTTGAAATTTGAATTTTGAAATTTGAATTTGGATTTGAATTTTGAAATTCGAATCTTGAATTTGAAATTTGAAATTTTGAATTTTGAATTTTGAATTTGAATGTTTGAACGTTTGAATTCAAGTGTTTGAATTCAAGTGTTTGAATTCAAATTTGAATTGGTTTTGAAAAGTTGTTTCATAACAAAAGGATAAGACAGGATCTTATTGGAGCATATTCCTTGGATCAAGAAGCATCTTTGGAAGCACTTCCTTGGCTGTTTGGTGCGCAAGTTTAAGTGATAAGAATGTCATCTTATCACTTAAAATAAACCTCCATTCAGATTTGGTGGTTGACGGAATCAGTGGGTGAGTTGATTCAAATTTTGAATGCAACTACTCAATATATTTGGACCCTTTCTAGGGCTGAATTATGCGTATGAAAAGTATATACTATATGATAGTTTATGAATTTAAGTTTAAATTATTTTGAACTTAATTTCATGTGGATAAGATTGGAGGTTGTTGGCAAAATTTGTTTTGCAACAGCTCCACCTTATCCTCCCTAATCCATGCGCAAATTTCAAATGTTTTTGAAATTTTGTTTTCATTTTGAATGATTTAAAATCCCTCCTCCTCTCCAAGTGTGCGCATGACTTGTTCCTCATCTTAGGGTTTTGTGAAAACCTAGCCATCTCTCCTCCATCTATGCACCATTCTGTAGGGTAGCTCACTACACCTTTCCAAACAGAATACCTAGCCTCCACCTTCACCACTTGTGCGCATAGCAAGCCTCACTGTGGTGTTCATCTGGTGGCTTTCAAGAAAGGGTTCTTGCATCATTGACGAACGGTGGTGTGGATCACCATTAGAGGGTTTGAACCCTTCAAGCCTGACATCTGATCTCCTTGACTGATCAAGCCAAAAACAAGGTAACATCATGCTGTCTTAAAGCATGAACCTATGTGTGCATGTATGTTCCGTAGTAAAATTTTTGTTTTACACCTTACATGCATCGGCCTTCAAAGGCCAGTTTACTTTCAATCCTCGCACAATTCAACTTCACCATTCCATGACCCTCAATTTTTCTAAGTTATAAAATCCATATTTTTCCTCAATAATTTTTATTGCTTTTATAGCTAATACACATTATTCTAAGACACATTCATGTACAAACTTTTCCAATTGAGCTCTCTAAACACATCAATCAACTAAGCCCTCTTTAGAGTTCATAATTCAAATCCTATGATTCAACCATTTAAATACAAAGAAACTCACCCAAATGCAAGGCGCAAGGCTCCTCCCAAACATACTCCACCATTGGAGCACCTAGAAGCTCCATGAACACAAATCTACAAGCTTGAGCCGCGGCCTTGAAGGGGAGATTTTGCAAAATGGAGCTAGATTTAAGGCTTGCCACTAGTACCAATGTGTTTAGAAGGTCATTTCCAATAAATTTCAACACAAACTTTGCTAAAAAAGGTGGAGAAATGAGTGATTTAGAGAAGGGGAAGAATTTGAAGAAAAATGGAGGGGGGGGGGGGGGGGGGGGGGGGGGTTGGCCGCGTGAGGAAGAAGAGGGAAGGAGAGAGAAAAGTGAGGGAAAAAGGTGGGTTTGACTCACTTATGCCACAGGCGCGTCCCACACGCGATTTAACTTTAATCCATCACCTAATTACGATCATAAATTCATAATCTACGTATTTTTCTAGTTCATTACATATTTTTGTTTCCTAAAAATACCCATAAAAATTTCACTCTTATCGGTACAATTATACCGCAGTATTTTTACACTGGGAAAATCACTATCCATCAAAATTTTCAAATCTTGCCTATTCCCTCGATTTTTCGTCCTGAATCCATTTCCGGCATTATTTTTATCGTTTGAGATATCCAACTCAATTTTTCATGCTTCGGGTTACGTTTTTGGCAAATTACCATTTTGCCCTTGGTACACATTTTGACCCCAATCTCAAGATTTTCACTAATCCTTACCTTTTAACCCACATTATATCATATAAATTCACATTTAAATTTATAAGGTGTTATATTCACCCCACCTTTTTGAAATTTTGTTCGCAAAATTAAATTACACTCATATGCTAACTCAGGATACAACCGGAGAATCTCAGTCTCCCGTTCCCAAGTAGCTTCATCAGGTGTGCGGGCTTCACACTAAACTTTTTAACATCGCAATTCTTTGGCTTCTCAGCCTCTCTTCTCAATGGCCCAACATTTCAAAGGCCCAACGGGAGTCTTCAAGTTTTCCCCAATCTCAATATCATCCGGTGTCATCACATTTGAACAGCCGGAGCACACATAACAATTACGCACTTTCTCTGCTTTACCAATTTCTTTTCACAAGCCTGGCTACCTTACACACAGCCTAAAATTTTCCCTTAACAATCTTACTAATCCGATTAACGGCCGACAATACCCGGTCTAATTCAATTTGTGCCTCACAGGCAATTCTCAATCTCCGGCACATTACAGCCACAATCATCCTTATTTGAGTTTTATTCCTACGAAGTATGTACTCTCGTCATTAAATCCCTTTCGGTAACACTCATCACATGATCTTAATTTGTTAAACAATCAATTCTTTTACACATCTTAGTCCACTACATACCATTCTGGTATCCTCAACAGTTCCTCGGCGCAATTTCACCGGGCAATTATCTAGTTTACACTCACTGTACTTTCCTTTTCTGCGGGAATAATCCCCATTTTTGGCATTTAGCCACAAGTAGTATATACACATACTTTTTTCTCATGTTCTTAACCTACAACGTGCATTTCCACTTCTGCACTTATCTTAAAACAAGCACCATCTCTGTGCTCAACTGTCGAATCTAACCTTACAGGTTTAGCACCTTCAACCAAAACACCTTGGCAAATCACTTTCTCAAGACATTTAACTGGTACCTAATGGACCACACATTACTACTTATATATCACATTGGCCATTTCAAAGCCTTCCATCACAACACACTCATGAATTTCTGTATATCAGAACCTACTTACAATTTTGCCTAGTCATCTCCAAGCTTGACACATAGTTCATCATTGATTTCTCACATTAAAGGCAACATGCCTACGATTTTCACTAACAATTTTCTTTAATTACCGTTCCATACTCATGTTATCAATTCCACATGTGTTTCATTCTATACACCTCACCTTCATCATCATTCCATTCAACCAATATGTACCATTCCAAGGCCACATATCATATCTCTCTCATACCTATCCCATCATATAGGGATTTTCAAAATTTACCTATCATGTCATATGGAACTAAATCCATCACTGTCATTACTAGCACAAGTCTCTCGGACCATTCAAAGTACTACTAGCACACCCCAATCATATATCTTGGTACCTAGCCAAGAACAACATCAACATTGTGTATTTTCAACACATATTCCACCATTAAATTGAAAATATTCGTCTTTTATTTCACCAAGTACCATTCTATTTACCAGCTAGTATCGCACCTTCTTACTTGACTCCATCACAATTAATCACTTATGAAAAGCCATTGGCCACCATCTTAGCTTAACATCTCGCCATCACAAGCCTTCCTAGAAGACCTTGACTCAATCCATCAGTACTAATCAATTTTTCATTCCCTTCACATGTTAGCATATGGGTGTCCTAGAGACAATCTTTTGATTAAATAAAGAACACTAGATGTAGAACTTTGTTTGTCGCAAATAAATGAAAGCACTATTTATTCAGTTTCATATTGTATCTCGATATTACTGTTAATATTATATGAACGAACTGGATAAAGCCCTTGGAATAGAACAGGTATCTCTTGAGTATTTGTGATGAGATCACGATCATGAGGATTCAAGGATATTGCATGTCTATTCCTAATTATATGTTCCTAGTCTAGAGACACTGAGTTTGGGGATCAGTGATCTCGAGTAAAGACTAGTACGACTTATCTACTTGTATATGGATACAAGGTAAAGACCTCATGAGCTGCAGATATGGAGATATCTTAGCTAAAGTCGTGGGTGGACCTATAAGAGTATAGCTCGCACTGAACAGACCCAAAAAGAGACTCTATGAGGAAATCTCACAGATAGTGTCATTAGAGTAATCTCTTTATGTTTGGGTATGTCTTTCCTTAGACCAGAAGTTATTACCTAGACTGTGTTCTTGAAGGCATGTTTTGATTGTATGTCTCGTCTGCCTGAAACATGGAGACTCATAGGTATACTGTTGGGCGTATCCTTAAAGGGCACAGGGCTAGGGTAATAAGCTGAAGAATTCGTCAAATCTCTGTGAGAGATTAGGTTATCTGTAAACCGGAGAAATCGGGATGACATTTACAGGGACTCGGGAATCTATGCATAGTAAAAGAGATCATGAGATGATCTGCCTTTAGAGTCAGTAAATTGAAGATTCCCTATTTCGAATAAAGCTTACCCTAAACCGCAGGGGTTGATACATTTCCTTACCCTAGGTTAATGGAAAGATAACCGAGACGAAGGGAAATACATACGGTAACCAAATATGTGCAATAGGATGATCAAGTCATTAATCTGACTAGTTCTGGGGCAACAAAGCATTGCTAGTGCTCTGTGTTGTCATTAATTGGGTTGTGGGCTTGTTAGGCCCAAGCCCAGTTATGTCAGAAGCTAAGTTGGACCTAATGGGTCACACACTAACACCTTGTAGTCATGATGGATTAGCTTTAAAGGTATTGGGCCTAATAATGGTTGTTAACCCAAGAAGCTGTTTGAAAGCCCACCTAAATGGGTGGGTGGTGGGTGGAGTTTAGTAATGGGCTTGGATAGTCCAAGCCATTACTAATTAATTTAATTAGTTAAATTAATAATCAAATATTTGAATTTGGAATTTGAATTTCGAAATTCGAATTTTGAATTGGAAATTGGAAATTTGAAATTTGAATTTTGAAATTGAAATTTGAATTTGGAATTTGAATTTTGAAATTCGAATTTTGAATTTGAAATTTGAAATTTTGAATTTTGAATTTTGAATTTGAATGTTTGAACATTTGAATTCAAGTGTTTGAATTCGAATTTGAATTGGCTTTGAAAAGTTGTTTCATAACAAAAGGATAAGACAGGATCTTATTGGAGCATATTCCTTGGATCAAGAAGCATCTTTGGAGCACTTCCTTGGGCTGTTTGGTGCGCAAGTTTAAGTGATAAGGATTTCATCTTATCACTTAAAACAAAGCTCCATTCAGATTTGGTGGTTGAGGGAATCAGTGGGTGAGTTGATTCAAATTTTGAATGCAACTACTCAATATATTTGGACCCCTTCTAGGGCTGAATTATGCGCATGAAAAGTATACTATATGATAGTTTATGAATTTAAGTTTAAATTATTTTGAACTTAATTTCATGTGGATAAGATTGGAGGTTGTTGGCAAAATTGGTTTTGCAACAGCTCCACCTTATCCTCCTTGTTCCATGCGCAAACTTCAAAGGTTTTTGAAAGTTGGTTTTCATTTTGAATGAATTAAAATTCCCTCTTCCTCTCATCAAGGTGTGCGCATATATACAGCCTCCTCACCTTAGGGTTTTGTCAAGAAAACCTAGCCAACTCTCCTTCATCTGATGCACCATTCTGTAGGTAGTTCACTACACCTTTCCAAACAGAATACCTAGCCTCCACCTTCACCACTTGTGCGCATAGCAAGCCTCACTGTGGTGTTCATCTGGTGGCTTTCAAGAAAGGGTTCTTGCATCATTGACGAACGGTGGTGTGGATCACCATTAGAGGGCTTGAACCCTTCAAGCCTGACATCTGATCTCGCTGACTGATCAGGCCAAAAACAAGGTAACATCATGCTGTCTTAAAGCATGAACCTATGTGTGCATGTATGTTCCGCAGTAAATTTTTTATTTTACACCTTACATGCATCGGCCTTCAAAGGCTAGTTTACTTTCAGGCTGTACTAACAGTCCCACTATGACTTCCTAGGTATGGTTCTTTCCTCGAACAGTCTACTCATTTAATTTGACTAGTCATTAGTCTTAGTCCATAACATAATCATCACCACATGATTCCAGCATCTTTCTCATACTTCGGCACATATTTTCAACTCTTAATAGTACCCAAGCTCGGTACAGTTCTAATCTGTTGTCCATCATGACTCATAGCAACTATGCTCAACACTGTAGAAGATCCACTTCATTAAAACAACATCACTTTTCTCTCAATATTTCACTATGACACCAAGAGTGCCCTCATTTACCAGTCCATGCATTCAGCGCATCAGGACCACTAGATAAATCTCAACTTCGAGCGGTGCTCGCTGGGGCTTCCAAGAGCAACACCTCTTAGGATTCAATCCACAAGGGAAACCAAGGACAATCTTAATTATCACATCATTACCAACATGTGTGCTAAGGTATAACTTGCACACCGAGACTCCATCATGAATCCCATACCAAATTGAGCGTCCAATGACACTCCAAAGAGACAATCTCTTCAAACATTTCTCATCATAGGGGATTTCACTTACATCATTGTTCTTTTACCAAAGAATTTACTAATTCATCACAACACAGATATACATATAGGCACCCCGACCTTCACAAAACATATATATATATATATATACTGGCACTTACACTACAAGAAAAGTGGCTTTTAGCCACGGCAAAAATCATGGCAAAATATGATAAAAACTGTGGCTAAATAACTAGTCCACAGTTTGTACAACCGTGGCTGAAGTGGGCGTTGCATTATTTTAACCACGGTATTTCTTTCACTTTGCCACGGTCAAAATGAGTGTGGTAACATTTACTAAGCCACAATTTCTCTTCTGTTAGCTACGTTTAATTCGTGGCTAAATTATTTTGACCGCAATAACAAAAAAATTTATTTGGCCACAATAATAACCGTGGCTAATTATAGGAAGATTTTTTTAAAAAACAATATTATAAATTCTCCAAATCTTATTAAAAGCAAATAATAAGAATTGCATTTACTTAATTTCCCAAAATGCACTTTTTTATTTCGATTCTTGAGTTAATGAAAGTTTTATACACAAATTCTCACTGAATATCATTGAAGGAATCCAAAAGCAAATGCTCACAAAAGAACTGATACCTATTCAATTACATTATTGAATATTGATAATAGGTCAATCTTTCAGCTGAATGCTAATCAATCTAGCAAAGCTACAATAACTCACTAACCTATCTAACAGAAGCTATACAAACATGTATGCCAGTTAAATTAGTTACAACAGATACTTAACTACTATATCCTTTACAACCAACATTGCTTCAACCGCTTGCCCTCCTCAGCTAGCCCAAGTAAGAGTCATGAGTCCAGATTGGCCTTCTTTTGTTTCTGCTGCTCTGCTCCCTCCTCAGATTGGCCTTCAACATCCAATATTAACAAATTTTCAAGCACTAAGACACCATAGTCCCAAGAGCTAGAGCTTAAAGCTAGCATACATGAAAGATGAAACAACTGAGAAAGTAAAAATAATAACCGCAAGAACAAGATGAAAAGATTTAAGCAAGTATTTTAAAAAAACATAAATAGGCTCAGGCCACCTTGATGCCACATTGGAATTCTATTACATGTCAAGGCTCTTAAATGCTAACCTGGATTGGGAGGTTTATTGTCAGAGCATTTACTTGATGACCCACCTCCTGATTCGAATAAATCAGCTTGGGGAAAGTGGCTTATAGAAGTTAGCGGACACTAGCTTCAAATCCAGAAAACTTTGAACCCTTCTGTCCATTATACCAATCAACAATTTGAGATGGTTAAGAACTACTGCAGCAAACAAGACTTGCACATCACCAACACCTCTGGTCAAGATTGTTATAATTTCATTTGGCAAATGAGGAAAATTTAATTTAATTTAAGTCTTGTATTGAACCATACAAAATCTGAATATCTATTTTGATAATTGGAAGACTGATTACAATCCTCGAGTATATGACTAAGAGAAAATGTCTCTAGATAAGACTGATTAGAATCCTTGGGTATACAAAATCAAAATCCTATTTTAATCTTTTAGCTAATAATTACTTATTATTGAAAAATATTCAAATCTTACAGACTAGATACCATATGAGCAAAAAGAAGCATAAATATACATTAAAATAAAGAAATGACATACCGTTCATACCAACAAAAGGCAGAATTTTAGCAAAAAAACCACACTATTATATCTTTTTTGATAACCACATATCAGCTATGATGTGCATACATAACACAGTATTGTCACGGAATATACTTATTTGATAGTATCCAAAATGAGTAATATAAAGTGTAACTTGTCTTGCAAGGAAACACGAGATAATTGACTACATGCCCCTTTCATAATACTGGTTACATATATATGAACCAGTGGTATGAAAAGAACTTTATAAACTGATTTATGCCAACAACAGGGTATACATGGTTTTAAATACACAGGAAACTAAAAAAAAAATACAT
>JAVKPL010011322.1:30000-50475 GCA_032173675.1 Gastrolobium villosum | reverse complement strand
GAGAGATTTTATTTTTGAAAATCATTAAAAGGTTATAAGTTTTCAGACTCCAGCCGTAGAAATCCAACCATAGTTTTGCATTAGAGAGATCTCCAAACTTTAGAGCTCAGGCTTCAATTCTAGGTTTAGTTTTCTTTTCTTATATCCATTAGTCCATTTTCATTTTTCTTGTAAATTTATTTGTTTTTTTGTTTCTCTTAAGCAGAAATAATTCAAATGACTTTAAAGAAAAAAGTCATAAATTAGAACAATATAATTTGGGATAGATAAAAGTTATAAAAAGTCATATATTTATAAATTATTTTTTATTATATTTTTATATCTTATGTTTATGGGAAAAATGTTTCTGCAGTTAATGCAGATAAGTTATCTGCATTTATTCTCAAAATGACGTCATTTTGGTATTGAGATCTTAAAAGATTATAAATATAAAGACTATTATAATCCTGAAATAAATTAAAATTATAAAAACACCATAATTTTCGCCTCAAAATGACGTCATATTGAATTTAATACAAATTACTTACCTGCAATAACAACATAAAAAAGCAAACCATATGTTTATTTCCTAAACATATAGTTTTTTTGCAGGTATTAATTCACTTGGTCAGAAGCTATACTTCTTTATTTGCTATCACTAGTATTCAGTTTATTCATTAAAAGCTATTTTGTCTTTTTATTATGTTTGTGGGCCCAAGCATGTGTTTTATTACTAAGACCCAAAAGCATATGTTCATCTTATGGTCACTTGCACGCTGCCATTAAACGTTGCGTTTTGTAATGCTGTGATTGTTACAAAAATCAGCTGAATATTTTTTCCTTTGGGTGATAACGTGTCATTATTCTGATTTGGGAAAATACACACATTTGGCTCTTTTTCTCTCTGTGTTCTTAAAGATGACATTGTTAGGATTCATATCAAGAGACTTAAGAGGGATTTTTTAAGTGTTAAACTGAGAATCTCATCTCGGTAATGTTGAGAGAAGTGTTTCTCTTGTCAAGATGCTCAGATTGATCGGTACAGTTTTAAAGGAATCATCCAACAATGAAAGAAGATGGAGCATAGTGGCATTCCTAGTTGGTAAAGATGGGTTGGCATGCTTTGGTAGCTTAAGGCACTTGGTTCTTGGTGTTTGCTCTGAGATTTGGTAACATTTTTCTTTTCTTTGTTTGACCGTTGTTGATTTTATTGGCCGGTCATATGTGCGTCCTAATCTTGGAGGTCTTTTCTCTGTTATTTGGTTTAAATGTGTTGTATGCATTGTGTATTTCGATATAGTACTGATAAACATTGATATACCCTGCTATTTGTTATTGAATAAAAGTGCATTCTAGAGGGCGTTTAATCCTTATAGGCCAACTTGGATGTAGGAAATTCTTTTTATAAAGAATTTCTGAATCAAGTATAAATTTTTAGTGTATTGTTTTTTATGTTTTTTATTTCTACAAATTTATTTTCTGGGGTGATTCTTGGTAGTTCTATACCAAGAATTGTAACAATACGATTTTCAACAAGAATGATTAGTGAAGGAACGAAACGTGACTCTCATTTTAATTTTGAATTTTTTCTTATTGTACCCTAAATTTTCCTTTTGGGTCTGTGAGAAGAAACGATGAGTCGATGAGATATATTTTCCTTAATTTTTTATTTCCATTGACATCTTCGATAAGAAATGATAGCTTTCTGGTGACCATGTTTCAACCGTCTATGTTTTTGGAAAGCACTTGAAGTCTTGGTACCTGCAAGCGAGTAGTGGAGTCGGGCTCAAATTTAAGTTAGGATCAAAAAATTATATGTATATTTATTTATTTTAATTTTAATTAGTTCATATCATAATATATTTAAATTAGGGAATGATCCATTTATAAATTTTACTATATACTTCCGAAATAGCATAACTTAGTGTACTTCCGGAAGTACATAGTTAGTTTATAAGTTTTTGTAAATAAAAGTTTGTAAATATAACCATTTCCATTTAAATTATATTTATTATAGAGCACCTGAGCAAGTAGTGCCAAGAAGAATTATAATTTTATTAAATATTTTTAATTTTACTAAAAAAAAAATTGTACAAGTAGAAATTGGACAAAAAAAATTTTATTTTTAGCTTCTAAGCTCTGTCAAACATAATTTTATAAAAGCTTTTATCATAAAAAAAATTATAATGAAGAAAAAAACTAAAAATAAAAAGTTTTTATATTTATATCAATTTTTAGAGTTTTCACATTTATTTTTCAATTTATCCTTATTTTAAAATTTTATTTATAAATTTTATCATTTACCCTAATAATTTATGCTAATAACAAATTATTTCATCTCTCCCCCTTCAAAACCCTAAGAACAACATTATATAATTATGAAACAACTTTTAACTTTTTAAAAAAAAAAAATATTTAACTTTAACGTAAAAGTAACTTTTAGCTTAAAAAAATTGTGTCAAACATACTTTAAGAATTAGGGATAAATATAAGATAAGATGATATTTGAATTATAGAAATAGCTTCTATTTCTATCATTATATGTTAGTTGCTTAATTGTTTATCAATTTTGTATTTGTGCATTTATATATAGACGTCTTTCCAGTAATAAGAAATAACTTTAACTTCATAAATTTTTTAATAATTTAAATATCAGTATATAATGATTAAATAAGTAAAATAAGAAGATTTATCTACCCAAAAAAATTTTGAAAAATGGATAAAAACTAAAATTAAACATGATGAAATTTATTTTATTTTCTTGCCAATCTCAAATAAATTTTGCACTATCTAAATTATATTAATATATAATAAATAAATAGGATTTAAAAAAATTAAGATTTAAAAATTACTTGCAAAATAAATTTAAACATGATGAGGTTTGTCAGAAAGCTGTCTCTTGACAATCAAGACTTTAGAAGTGTGTTAGACTATCGACAACCGGGGCGGAGTACATTGCCGCAACTGAGGCAAGTAAAGAGATGTTGTGGATGAAGAAGTTCCTCATGGAACTCGGCCATGATCAAGACAAGTACGAGCTGGGTTGTGACAATCAAAGCGCAATCCATCTTGCGAAGAATTCAACCTATCATTCTCCCACTAAGCACATTGATGTGAGGTATCACTGGATCCAGGATGTGGTGGAAGGTAAAGAGCTTGAACTCGTCAAAGTGCACACTGATCAAAATTGGTCCGACATGATGACAAAGCCAAATCCAGCAAGGAAATTTGAAGACTGTTGTGAAGAAGCCAGGTTGATGCTGAAGCGCATTGAAGTCGGAGGGGAAGATTTGTTGGGCTTCCTCCTTCAATGCTAAACCCAAGCCCATTGAGAGGTTTCCTAGAAACCATAACCCTAGATTCCACCTCCTCTATATATTCATTAGTTGTGGGTGGAGGCTAGGTTAGATGATGAAATTTTATTTGAGAAATTTGTGAGCAAAGCTTTGTGCTTTGTATTTTGAGAGATCTCTAGAGAGGGTTTGAGTGAAACATCTCTAGGGTAGTTTGATTATCACCATTGTTGGAGAGCTTGTGTTAACCAAGCAAGCACGGACACGAAAATTTTCTAAATTTTGCGTGTCGGACACGTGTCCGACAGGAACATGCTCCGACACGTGGTCAACATTTGGTGACACGCGGTCAACTCTTCTACACGTTTTTCCGACACGCAGTCAACTTTTTTGGCCACGCAGTCAACGTTCGAACACGCTTGGACACGTTTTTTTTTTTATCTTAATTTTATTTTATTAACTAAATATAAAAAAATATTTTATGAATTGATTTTTTCTATTATGAAATTTGACATGAAAAATTAACTAAGTACGAAAAATTATTTTTATTTATATTTATGTTATGAAATTTAAATATTTGATTGGTTATGTGACTTATTATAAACTCTTATATGTATTGAATATAAATTATATTATATATTAAATTCTTTATTTAATATCAAGATGTGTCCCAACCTGTCGAAATATAAATTTTTTAGAATTAACGTATCGGTGTGTCGTGTCGTGTCGTGTCCCATGTCCGTGCATCATATGTGTTAACCACCACTTTGGGTGAATTTTGATTTTTTGTATCCATTATTGACGTTTGATCTGGACTTGGTCCCGTGGATTTTTATTTCTTTAAGAGAAAGGTTTTTCCACGCGTTTGTGTTCTCTTTCTCTCTCCTCTCTTGTGTTTTTTGTTTTTCCCACTGCGTTGGCCGATCCGATGAAATTCAGGCCGAGGTAAGATTGTCGAGATCCGAAATTCAGGATCTTATTGATTGACTTTCGCAAAAGTTGTTAAACCGAGTTCCCAACAATTTGTATATATGAAAGTTAAGATATGTAATCCTTGCGTTGCGAAAAATTCAAAACACCGACCACTGAAACAAAGAACACAAACTAGAAGAAATCTTAAAAAACACAAATGAGGAACCAAAAAGAAACGAAGCAATTAAGAACCACTGAACACGGCTGCAACGCAAACACAGTATGGACCAATTACATAAGAAATGGAGAAAATTGAGAAGTAGGGTGTATTCCTTGTGAGTATTAAACGTACGACCCGACCAGAACATGTTCCAATTGGACCAATTAACCTTGTCTTTGATCTTGTAACTGAATCTTGTAACTGGACTTTGATCTTGCGGTTGTGGATGATATTGCTAAGCTCTAGAAGATTGACTTGGAAGACAAGGTATTGGTTGCATCAGAGTATTACCATGAAAATTTCACAAAGTACTTCAGAGACTTGTTTCGGTTAGGCCCATATCTTCCCAAGGCATTTGAGGGTAAGAATCCTTGTTTCTTTAATGCGGGTGTTATGGTTGTGGATGTGGAATAATGGAGGAAAGGAAGGTATACGCGAGAGGTGGAGTGTATGAGACTTTAGAAGGAAAAGAGGATTTACCGTTTAGGTTCCCTGACTGCTTTTCTTACAGTATTGACTGGTGTGGACCATAGGTGAAAACCAATATGGGTTGGGAGGAGATAAACTTGAATGGAAATGGAGGACTCTGGACTCTGTATTTGGGGGAACACCGACCAAATGAACAGTGTTATTTTCCAAGGGACAAGTTTGTTATCCGGTGTAACGAATTCAGTTTGCTGACGTGTCATATTTATAGTGGATAACAAGTAACAAGTTAAAAAAAATATGAAATTCGTTACATTGGGTAGCGAACTTGGTTAGGAGCTTGGTGTCCACTAGACACGTGTAATGTCATCAAATTGAGTTCGCTATACCGGATAGCGAACTTGCCACCGTAGCAGATTAGGAAATAACACTGTTCGCATGACATTTAGGTAAAAAAAATTGGTGAATAGTGACGTTTTGCTCTCTATTCCGTATCTGGGCCTATTAACTTGCTATACTAGACTGGGAAAGGTAAGCCTTGGTTGAAATTGTATCAAAGCAGAGCTTAGCTTTTCACACGTCTTCACTGTCAGGTATAATACATATACGACCATAAAATGCACCGTCTCTTCGTTTTTTTCGTTCATCGAGAGATGAAATGAAGATGAAGGACTCATAGTCATCGCTGCCACATACGAAAAAAGAAAATAAAAAATCACCACCTAACATATATACTACAATAAAAGGGAAGGAAAGTATTGGGACTAAAAAATCTAACTTTATTTCCATGGCATGTGATTCCACCTGTGGTAAAAACAAATAAACACGAAATGAATCATTGTAGGTAAGTACATCCCTTTATATAAGATTGGATTATTTGTACCCAAGTCACCTAACATGAGAATGAATCTTTGTAAATTGTGTTCAATATTTGCCTGCTTAGAGCTGGGGATATGGGTTAAAAGAGAAAAGTCTCGAATTTTTAGAATATTGAATCGACCTTGGACATGTGCCTCTAAACATGGAACACATACATTTCCATTTATTCAATATCTAGAACTTCATAAACAAATAACTTGTTTATTAGTTCCCTTCACAGCATCAGCTTGTAGTTCTTAGTTCCTTACATCTAAACAACTTTAGTATTATGTCCATTTATAAGGACTTTCTATTTCAAAAGAGGCATTGTGTTTTTAATTTCCTTAATAAACAAATAAAGAGAAGGGAAGGTTATATTTACAATTTTGTAAAGTTATGTCATTTTAAGAGAGAGAAAGAGATAGATCAACGGTTATCAGAGAGTTATGAATTAATAATTAATTAATGAGTTTAATTTGCTAAAATCATAACCGTTGATGAGGAAATGAAAGGATATAAGTTGTGTTATAAGAAGGATATAACACTTTTCTCATAAAAAATAAAGACAATAGCCTCAAAAGAAATAAAAAGAAATGAGACGATTACCGTTTCGAAATCAACTAACTATTCATATTGCTTATATAATATTTGACAATTGACGTCATCCTTATACTTTTATAAGACTTTGTTTATGATATTTTCGTCTAATTTTATTAAAAATATAATATTATTTGAATTCATTTAAAAGATATAAACCATATTGAATAAGATAAGAATTAGTGTGTGTTTGGGAGCTCTTATATTTTTTAACTTCTCTTTGAAAACTTAACCAAACATAATTTTATAAAAGCTATTATCATAAAAAAAAAAAAAAAAAAAAAAAAAATTTTTTTTTATAATTAAGAAAAAAACTAAATCTACGTCAATAATTAAAGTAACAATTTTCACTTTCTCAACACCTTCTTCCCTTCACCGATCAGATAAGGCTTCTTTTATCCCCTCTTATCAATGATGATGGACTTAAAAATAACAAATCAGCTTAAAAAAAAACACACTGGGATTAACACTACATCTGTCCAACACCATTAGATCAGAATCTTAACTAACATTTATCTTCCTCTCTCTTCTTAAGATTCTGATCTGACGGTGTTGGAAGGTGGTAGGCAGAAAAAATGATAGGTAGAATAACCTATCCCTTAAAGAAATTGCGGTGGATTCAAAGGAAGAAATTAGTTTTAGGACAAATGTTATGTAAAGAGAATTCTTATCATGCTCAAATTGTTCTTTTCTATTTTACATGTCAAAAGAAGGTAGAAATGTAAATGAATAAACAAATAAAGAGCATTATAATTGATCACGGTTCACTATCTACAACCAATCAACACTTAAATATCAAAGTTGACAATACAAATCATACAAATGAAATTTCAGTAACAGATGAAATTTCTAACTTACAAACGCCATACAGCATTACATCAATGGTATTGAACACTTGCTAAGGCATTTAGAGAAAAGAGCATGCTGTCCATTGTCCACACCAATTGAAAACTAAGAAAAACGGAAATAAGTTGAACTCAAGAAATCAACCAAAAGGCTTGTTTCACCGACCATCAGAAGAAGTAAAAGACTCTGCAAATCCAGTAGGCCTTGCTGGGATACTACTCTTACTGTCTTGCATGTCTATATAACTAAAATCCTTTCCTTCTGTCTCCTGCCACCCCTTTACCATTTGGTTAAGGGGAAGACTATAATCTATGCCAGAATACTCTTCAGTGTCATCATCTAATGGTTTCCATTTTTCAACAAGTGGTGCCAGAACATTCACAGCATGACCCATATTTGGCCTTTGGTTTGGTTCTCTGGCAGTGCAATGCCCAGCTAACTCAGCAATGGTTTTGATGCTCCCAAATGTTTCTTCCTTTATATCAAGGACTGGGTCAATAGCAGTCATTAGTTTCTCCTTATCTGATTTTATATGCCAGAACCATGCTGCCAAGTATTGGCTTTCCTCAGGTCTATCTTCATCAAGTGCCATTAATCCGGTTAACAGTTCCATTAGCACGACGCCAAAACTGAAAACATCTGCCTTGGTAGTGATTTTTCCAGTTACTGAAATATGTAAAATGATAATATGCCAGAATTAGTACAATTCATGAATGTATCAAATACATGGCGACTATAAAAGTTTCAGTGTGTGGTACTAGACATATAAATGATATAATGCAGAGTTATACGGTATATCCAGCTGCAAGATGTTTCTGTGATGCCCAATTTTTCAGGAAAATGCTTAGACACTTATATTTCACTTCTTTTCAAGCCTTCACAGAATGGCTAAAATACATATAGATGAACAAATTGGATTTCTTTAGTAATTACAAATTTCTGGAAGAGCAACCACGTGTCTAGATATTTATTTTATGTATAATGCATAGTCAACATACTCTAAATGATGTATGCAAGTAAATTCAAGTTTTCCCCCCTTAGAATAAGTTCCTTTATTAACAACCTTGAATCTAGTATTATGAAGCACTTGACCAAAAAATATGAGATCAATGGCTCTATCAATTCTGCTAGAAAGTTCCAGTAGGAAATCTGCACCTCAGATTTAGCTAAGACAGCTATTAGAAACCATATGCTGAGCATATATTAGCATATACAATTAGGGAGTATGTAATCTTGAGGACTTACAAAAAAACAAAATTACCTGCATATTCTGGTGCCAAGTATCCAAATGTACCAGCAAGTCGGGTCATTACAGATTTTTTGCCATCAGGAGCAAGTTTTACCAGCCCAAAATCGGAAACTTTTGCTCTGAAGTCATCCCCAAGCAAAATATTTGATGATTTAAGATCTCTGTGAATGAAACTCTGGTGAGCCAGACTATGAAGATACTCCATTCCTCTGGCAACATCCAAAGCAATATTGAGCCTCCTCTTCCAAGATAGGGGCTCCAGTTGTAATCTCTTCCGGTGGAAAAGATGATCACTGAGAGCCCCTTGTGGCATATACTCATAAACTAGAAGTCTCTCCGCACCTTCAACTGAATAACCTAGAAGAGACACCAAATGACGATGTCGAACTTTTGATAGAACTGCAATTTCAGATTGAAATTCATCCAAGGCTTTGCTGCTAATCACACCACATTCCATTCTTTTTACTGCAATTTTAGTCCCATCATCCACTTCTCCCTTGTAAACAACCCCAAATCCTCCACGTCCAAGCATATTCTCTGGGGCAAAGTTCTTGGTCACATTTCGAAGAACTTGAACTGATATCACGAGATTTCCAGCTTCAATGACATGAGACTCCCCATTTCCAATTAGATTCCCTGACCCACTGCCTGTTGCTGTGGAAATATTGCTTCCATTGCTATTGTTAGCAACAACAACCTTTACCACATTGTCTGAATCAGATGGATCTCTAGGGTGAACTACTAGTGAACTAAGACCCTTGGAGATACCCTTTCTCCTCCTGAAACAATATACATAAAGGGGAATGAGCAGAAAAGCTGCAACTGCAATACCTGCAATAGGGGCAACAATTGAAACCAAATTTTCCCTTTCGGAATTTTTTGATTCAAGAGAACTACTGGAATTGGAATTTGAGTCTGTTGATGGAATATCAGATAAAGGTTCAGCCTTTCTATATGATGGGCTAGTCCCTGATGGAGAATTTTCTGGGCTACCATGATTTAACTGAGGATTACCATCAATCACAAGTTTTAAGCTTCTAGCAAAATTTGGCAATGGAGGGGAAATGTTATTACCACTTAGATCCAACAATGTCAGGGATCTCAAGCTAGTCCAGTTGCTGGGTATTTCACCACTAAGATTGTTACCTCCCAACCTGATTTCAACAAGGAAATCCAAGTTTGCAACCGAAGGACTTAGAATACCACTAAGATTAAAGTTAGACAAAATAATCATAGTTACCTTTCCATTGTCATTGCACTTTATTCCCAACCATGGTCCATCACATGGATTATTACCAGTCCATGAATTAACTAGATTTGAAGGATAACTCAACCCACCAAGAAACTCCAGCAGCGCCATGACCTCAAAGGAACAAAGAACCCCAGGTTTGGATTGACAAAAATTATTAGAATCAAAAGTGACTTTTGTTGTTACAAAATTTGGAATTGGACCCATGAAGTGGTTGTTGTTCAAATCTAAACGGTCCAATTGCATTTTACCTAAAGCTTCAGGGATTAACCCAACAAGCTGGTTCCCATTGAGATCAAGATCCTTCAGAAAAGTCAAATTCCCAATATTCAACGGAATGGTACCTTCAAACTGGTTCCCATGGAGCCACAAACTCGTGAGCGAGACCATAGTTGCCACCACTTCTATAGTACCAGTGAAACCACCACCCTGTTGGTTATTCAACCACAGAACCTGCAAACCCGGGATGCCATTAAATGTCGCCGGAATCTCGCCGGTCAAGTTGTTGCCGGAAAGTTGCAACACCGACAAAGACACCATTTTCCCTAGAAAACTAGGAATTGGACCAGCCAAGTTGCAACTCATGCAAGACACATTGGTCAACTGTGTCAAACCCTGCAACCCTGAAGGGAATTGCCACCCACCATTGGTGGCATTGAGGTTGTTGTTGTAATCCAATGCCAAAACCTCAAGACTCTCAAGCCCATAAAAGAAATCTTCAGGGATGGATTCGAACTCGTTGTAGTTCAAAAACGCATACTTTAACTTTGACAAGCCACTGAAAGATGGTAAGGGACCATTGAGCTTGTTGTTCTGAAGGCCTAGATTCTCCAACATGGTGAGTTGGTTCATGTTCTGAGGCAGAGAACCCACGAGGTTCAAGTTCTTGGCTTGAATCTGAGAAACTCTGTTGCCGTTGCAGTAGATGTATTTCCATGGAGGATTTCCACATGGGTCTCCTCCTTCTTCTTCTTTTGGCCATTGCAACAGTTCAGGGTTCTTCAACCCTTTTCTGAATTGGTTCAGAATATTTACATCATTTGGGTTCGTGTCTGTGAGAACCACCCAAGCGAGTGATAGGATGAGGAAGGAAATGAGCTTCAGATAAGAATCTTCCATGACAGGGCTCATCTGAAACTGTGATCACAAAATGCTGCATTCTAACATTGTTGAGATAGATAGAGAGTCAAATGAATGCGTTCAAAGTAAATTAAGGTTGTTACCATTACCAACAACAAAACGGGTTATTAAGTAAGACCAAAAGGTTTTGTTTTTGCGTTAATATGACTTTTGGGAAAACTCACGATTTTTGTTATGATATTATATTACATCACAACGTCCATGGTCTCCCACTCCACCACGTATATCACACTATGACATGTCCTCCATGTTCTATGTGCCTCTCTAATTGACTTTCCATTTTTTTAATGGAATTTAATTTTTGATAATTAGTTTACGGAAAAAATACTTCTTATGTGGTACAAAAAATGTTTATTCGTGTCGTGACTTTTTATTTTAAGTGTACTTTTTTTTAATTAGATTACCATAAAGGGATAGGATATTTTAATTCCCAAATATTCCTATTACTAATTCACTATTACTCTAATATAACTATATATTTTGGAGAATACATTAAAAATTAATTTTTTTTCTCTTTTCAGAATTTTTTCAAAGATTATCTGCTAAAAAATGAGATACAACGGAGATAGAGTGATAGTAAATTGATAGTAAGAATATCTAACTCCACAGGAAAAACACTTCTCGTATTGCATGAGAAGTGTTTTCTCATCTTACGACTCTTTGATTTGTGTGCAAAATTTTTTTTAAAGGAACAATAAATCTTATGTTGTAGGAAAATCTTAACCTCATGTCTTAGATACATCAAGTGAGGGACCCACATATTTAACAAAAAAAAAATAGTAGCACACATTTTTATTATGTATGTAGGAAGGATTTATTTATCAGGTAACGTGAGAAAAACAAACTTTTTTTTTATGTCTAAAGTTCACTATTATTTGAGTCAAAATGAGAAACAATTCTTATATAATATGAGAAAATTAAAGCCATTAGTTTAAACATATATAATTTAAGGGTTAAGTGACTATCCAATTGTAAGAGAGTTATTGTCTCCCGCTAGAGATATAAATGAGTTGAATTAAGCTAAGCTTAATCTATGAAAAGTATTTTGAGCTTGACTTGACTCATTAGTTTGGTACGAGCTAAATTCTTGGCTTGGCTTGTTTATAAAAAAATTAAAAGCTTGGCTTGGCTTATTTATAATTATAAAATGTATTTTTTTCCAAACTCTCATACATCCAAATGTTGAGACTATAAATGCATCAAATTTTATATTCCTTTGTCAGAGAAAAAATAATCATAATACCCACTTAGTCCACATATATTTTAAGATTGAATAATGAGTTCTGCAATTTCTTCTTAAATATTGATCCAGCTCATGAAATAGAGAATGTGGGAAGAATATTTTAAGAAAAATATGTAATATAGACTAACCTTTAAAATTTCTTCTTAAATCTGCGATGACTTCAATGCTAATAGAATAAGTTGTCCAAACTCCAAAACTTATTATATTATAATCTTCAAAAAAGAATAGAGAATAAGTTTGGTTAGTTGCTTGTGGAGTTAAAGACAATATTAAAAAAAATGGTTACAGAAATAGGGTTAATGATTTAATTACATAAAAATATATTGTTTTTTATATAATATATTGGGTCAGCTCACAGGCTTTCAAATCAAGCCTAGTTAAATTTTGGTTTGGGCTTGTTTGTTAAACAAGTTTTTTTTTTAGTTTTAATCCATTCTATTTATTAAACAAGTCAGGACAAATCAAAGCTTAAAACAAGTCAAATCTCTTCAGTGATTTATACCCCTATATCCATCCACATATATAGATAAAAAACACAAAGATCCACCACATGTTAAAAAAGAAAAAATAGGCACCAGTGCGAAAATAATTTCTTTATTATAATATGTAATAATGTGCTTATTGCAAAATTGTATCGAGCTTTATGCATTTAGTTTTTGTCGTCTCCTCGTGAGAAATGCCAAATCTTCTTACAACAACCACCATTCTTGAACAAAATAATATTAGTCTTATATTATCTTTCCTTAGGATCCTGGCTGTCTACAATCTCGACCCTTAAATTTGTTTTGTGTTATGAAAGAAAATTCAAACGTAGTTTTAAAAATCTTAATCATAGGATTCGAAACCGCATGACATGTAATTGTAGTTTAACTACGGACAATCATAATCCCTTTTCTAAAAAAAAAAAAAAAAGCAGGGGTACATTTTTGGTATCCGACGGTTACAATCGCTACTAAATGCATTTTTATAATTTGTGGCAGTTATAACTATTGCGTATACCAAAAATGAACCCGCCGCTAAATGCATGTTTTTTTTAGTATATTTCTTAAAGCTCTTTACACTTTTTAGATGAAGAACATCATCTACAAGTAAATAAGCGAAAAACTTTGTACGACCTGCACCAATTATATGATAAAAACTATACAAGTAAAATAAGAGTACGAGGGAAATTAATGTGTCACCAACTTTATTCTTAGCAAAAATATATGAATTTTTATATTAAAAAAATATATGATTTTTTCTTCATCCAACATTTAGTTCATAATATTTTTTTTCGTAGAGTTTATAACGATTAATTTAATAATTGGTTAAGAGTACTAACTTTTTTTTTATTACAATTCCATATTCCAAAGAGATGGAAATAAATAAATAAATCATAACAGACAAAACAAAATTAATATGCTTTTGAAAGATCTAGGACTAGGAATGTTCAAATTGCTAACCTTGTGGCCTTATGGTCAAATGATCATATTCACGTGATCACATGCATTCTATCCCTCGAATAGTTATGCAGAATGTCCAAATGAATCCCGATTAATGCTTCACATGAGAAATGGGATTTTAGTGGGGATTGTAGATTTAAGTATAAATTAATTATTACATGCAGACGCAGTGATGAGATCCCCCAAAACTTGATAGAAGTATGCCTTCGGCCTTCGCTGTTTTTTTGTTTCTTGTATGTGTTTCATAGGATAGAATTCATGTCATAATTAAAAAACTAATGTGTAATTCTTTTTCGTAATAAAAAACCATGGGAGGTTTAGAAGAGTATTTTATTTGAAAATTCGGTTATTACCCAGTATAGTTTTGGTAGTTAATAAAAAAGTTAGTGGTACGGAACCTATTTTCCTTTATTTTGTCATAATTTTTTGAGAAAATACCATATTCTCATAAATTTTTTGTTAGAACTTTAAGTTATCGATCCAATAACTATTTTCAAATAATAATAAATTTCCATTGAATTCTTTTAAACTTTTCTAAGTATCAGCCGATTGTTGGAAATTACATTGTCAAATGCTGATTATATATACTCAAATTGCTTAGAGTTATATATTTTGGGAGTTTTTTTTTAGTTGCCCTGGTTATAATAACTTGCATAATTTTATTTTATTTTGGTGAAAACTTGCATAATTAAGTTACACTAATTAAAGATATAATGTGTAATTAAGAAATAAATAAATAAAAAATAATGATTTTACGATCAAATCTTGATTACGGGTAAAATGATAATTTAGCAAAAGCTGCCCCCGGACTTACACTTAATTGTGTGCGATACACTTCACAAAGGCTCATTAGTCTATTAATCATAAAGACCGTTAATTAGATTAAAAAACCTAATTTAGAGTTAAATTATTTTTCGGCGCAAAAGTGTAAATAATAAAAGTATTGGGTTAAAAATGAAAATTATACAAAATGGATAAGACCCAAAATAAATTATGTAGCATACCCATTTAAGCCATAAATTTAAACTACTCTACTTAAATAACCGTAGTGGTGGAATGGAGAAATGTATATGGGGTGTTTGGTTTAGGGTAAATGTTGAGAATGATAGATATATCACAAGTGGGAAATTAAGAAAGCTGCGTTTGGTTAGTTGTCCTTCCTGATTTAGCCACCTACCGTAGATGCATAGGAAACATAGATGCATAGCATTTTGTCCTCAAAAAGCCGGCCAAGGAACTCCTTCACGTAGGTGGTATTGCCAGAAAGCAAGACAATTTCTCACACCATTTGTTAAGCCAAAGACGAGCGTACCCCTTCTTTGCGCGCGAAAGGACATGGTTCGTTGTCCCTGTTGTCACTTCCAAACACGAAGACTTGCACTGAGGCAGAGGGAAGCATGGAAGCGAATGGGTCTGCCAAATAGGCTTCACCATCGTCTTCTTTCTGGTCTGATTTTACAGAAAAGAAAGCATCATCAATGACATCTGTGCGGTTGCTGTGGGAGGTAACTCGGTGGTATAAAATATTTTTGGGTTTAGGCACAAAAAGCATTACCAAGATTTGTTCTTTTTTGAAAGAGTATTTTTGGGTTTGAAATTTAGTTATACAATCTAACAGTTTTCAATGTTGAATTCTGAATCACTATCTCATATGAGTGTAGACACGGTTCTCAATCTCGGAACAGGATCGACCAAGAAGCACATGATCAGTGTTCCCATTCCCTCTTCCATGGAGGTGGTGGATCTCGAAGCCTTTTGCTTCTTACGCCATGGCACCAAAATCTCCACCGCCATCTTCGTCGACTGCGCCTCCTCTCTCGCCGCTCCGGTTATCATCGATCTTTCCGACACTGAAGACGACGATGACGTTAGGATCCTCAATTTCAAGCCACAAAACACCCCTTTTGGAAAAAGAAGAAGAAACGCCATCGACAATAACAATAACTCCTATGCTGTTGAAAAGGCGGAGTGTTCAAAAAGCGCACCATTTGTTTGTGAAATTTGCACAGAGACCAAAATCCTGAAGGGCTCTTTCTCTATCAGTTGTTGCACCCACGCTTACTGCACGGAGTGCGTGGTGATGTATGTGGATTCCAAGCTTCAAGAAAACGTGATCAATATTCGGTGCCCTGTGTCTGGATGCAGAGGATTATTGGAGGCTGAGGATTGTCGTGAGATTCTTCAGATGAACGTTGGGATTAGACTTCAGCTGTACGGATAAAGTATAATGCCACCGTAAAAATATTGTACAAATAGGGTTATTTTTGTAAATATACCTAATTTCCCCATCTATATTTTACTTACAACCAAACATGAATTTTAAAAAAGTTACCTAATTTTCCCGGTAAATATTTTCCCAACCAAACAAATTTTTTTTACATTTATCTACCTATCTCACTTTCCAACCATTTCCCTATTATTCATAAAATTTACCATGAACTAAACACCCCCTAAAAGATTAAGGAAAAAATAGTCTTTTCATCTCAAATACCCCAAAATATCTACTCTTTTTCTCTCTTCTCCCCTCACCCTCACTTTCCTCTTTCAATTTTTCCCCATTCCACAGTTATTTACTCTCCCCCCTCCATAGACAAATTTCTTCCCCTCTCATTTTTGTGTGGAAGGAGAGTCATCATCTTCATCATCCACTCCTTCTCACCATTTTATCCTCTTAAAACCAAGAAAAATCAAAAGAGAAAAGAACCCGCCAAAACCATACCCATTTTCGTGTGTCACCTTGGGAAGGCTAAGAAAGGGAGTTTTGGTCTCTTGGAAGCTTAGGTGAAGTGTGTTTCACAAAATTAGCCCAAGTCCGGACATTCTTTGCCAAATTATCATTAGGGTATTAGTTGTTCCTTTGTTCTTAAAAGATATTTTTCTTTTTATTTTATTTTATTTTGTCGAAGGTTATAAGAACAACCCTTCTTTTGGTGTGGCATGTGTGAAGATTGTAGGTGTTAATTTTTGTTTTGTAATTTTTCTTTATTGTTTTGATGCTCATAATCCTATGGTTATAAGCTAAACTTTTTTAAAGTTGGGTTGAGAGAGTACCCGGAACTCATTTGTTATTAGTTGCTGTTTTAAAACTTAAAATGTTTAATTTCGAACTTGTTTAATGTTGTGTTTTTCATTCGGAATTTGATGTGATGGCCACAGATAGGCAACTCCTAATGGTGTAGAATTATTTGGAAATAACCCACAATATGCCTCACATTAAGCATATGGAAAGTTGAGTGAGATATCTCTAAATTGGTATGGCTCCAGACATGAAGTTACCCCATGTAACTTAAGGAAATGGTGCTTCAAGGTCTTGTATTAATGGATGGACAGGGATGTGTCATCTATTATTTATAAGAAAAAATTGTTGGAAAACAATGGTTGATTCTGTATTTCCGTTAAGCTGGAACCGTTGGAAACGCAACAACTCGTTTCTTTCAAACAACTTAATAACAAATAAGGGACAAGGAAATTGAAATCCAACTTGTTTTCAAATACTGTTTGTAATCAATCCTTGTTTGTTGTTGCTTCTTATTTTTATTCAAATCAGAAATTCTAATTTTCTATTCTAAAAGTTAAGAGAAAATCATAAAAAAAATATAAATGCCCAATTTAATTAATTCTCAATTAGTTCAACATCCTACATCAACTGAATCTCTATTTAAAAAAAAAAAATTCTTCTCAAAGATATTTTTTAGAATAACAGTTTGTTTAATTTTATTTTTGGTTC
Source organism: Gastrolobium villosum (assembly GCA_032173675.1). NCBI lineage: Eukaryota > Viridiplantae > Streptophyta > Magnoliopsida > Fabales > Fabaceae > Gastrolobium > Gastrolobium villosum. The sequence goes on along the minus strand of JAVKPL010011322.1, from coordinate 33,294 downwards.
TGAGAAGCAATTACTATTTTCATTCAAAGCAAAAATGCCAAGATCCTTGTGAGAATTATATTGGAATCTCAAATACGCTTTATATTACTTGTTGTCGCGATACTTGCATAAACGTTAGCAATGCAACATGATGCAGTTGACAAAAGAAGTTTTTGAGGCATCACGGGACCTCATGAAAAAGAACAATTGGTGGTCCCTATAACATGAACCATTTGATTTATGAGCTTTATTTTTATTATGTTACATGATGTAAGATAACCTTCCTACACACACAATTTTATGTGGGTCTCATTTTGTTGATTTTTCTTTCACCTTTCTTCTCTCTCCTCTCTCTTCTCAAATGTAAGGGTAGGTTTGTTATGTTACATCATGTAACATAACAAATATAAAACGTTTGATTTATTTACAAAGTTGTTCAAAATGATATCAATGGCGGCAAATAAGTCATTCCCAATTTGCAAATAGGTTTAGTGAAATAAAGAATTGAGACACATTAAATATTAAATAAAGAGATGTGAAAAATGCAATAAAAAACTTATTTTGCTCTATTCTTGGTTTGGTCTCTGATCTGTTCATTCTGTTCCGAAATATTTAAAAATATAAAAGGGAAATAAAGACAGAAAGTAAGAAAAGTTAAACAAAGAAAAGGGAAAGGACAGATGGATTTAGTGACAACTAGGAAGAGGATTTAATTGCAAAAATAAATACTTATAGGACTACCAGTAAAAACACATAATTCAATGCATTAGGTTATTTGGGGCGCTTTGGTTTGTAACAATCTCTCGTTGTGATTTGTGAGGAGGTCTAGTAAGATTCTTAGAGATTCTATTTTATATTAAGCCCCCCGGTTGTGACATTTTTTATTTTTTTAAAATTAAGTCCTGTAGATAATTTGGTGACCAATAAGAGATAACAGAGAAGTCAAATTAGAACATGTTATTGGTGGATATAAAGATATACATCTCAACATCATTCAAATGAGTTGCGAGTGGTAGAGATGGACAATCAATAAACAAGTACTGTTTGATTTTCATATATCCAATGAGAAAATTGTGAATTTTGTTTTACGTAGATAGATAATGTTATGTTAAATTAAATGTTTCATTTTTTACTTTTTATTTATTTATTTATGAGCTGAGTATTCTTTTTGTGCTAAAGGGGGAACATTGGGGATAAATATAGAAGTTATCCACTCTCCAACTCTCTATAACAAATATATGCCAACCAACTGAGCTGAGCCTCACGGGCTACGAGCAGAGTATTTTACTTCGTTTGTTGATAAGACAATAATTTGCAATATGAGATGGATTGGAAGTAACTGTATGTAACTTGAGTTACATCTAAGTGGCAACCCATTCGACCTATCAACTCAAGCGGGTTGAGTCATATTAGACATTTTTTCGCTCACTAATAAAGTGAATCGGAACATATTAATTCATTTTAAGCTTAACCCGTAAACTTTGGCCTTTTATAATAGGTATAGCAATAAAATTTCTTCACTGAATTCAAGGAATTATATGAATGTTGTTTCCGTACAATAAAACCATCCAATACTTAAAATGGGAGCAAATATACAATGGACCCTGCTCATATAAACCACCCACAGAGAAAAAGAATATGAGAAAAGAGAGGAGAGAAAGGAGAGAGAGGAAGAAGAAAAAGAAAAGAAATAATCAGGGAATTAATTTACCTAAAATGGGTTGCTAGCTAAATTCTAGGACGTATCCGACACTTTATGACACTTTTTGATACTCCAACACGCATTATAGAAATTTAAAAAAAAAAAGTTCAAAGGTTACTTTGGGTTGAGTTTTTAGTTCCAACTATTAAATTCGTTGGATTACGATTACCATTTCATTGAGTTTAATATAAACCTCTAGGATATCTTATGTTTCTTTGCAAAATTGATGAATATTATAAGTTTAGTTTCGTTTTTTATTAAATTATTGAATATTAAATATAATATGCAATACATAAATAAAAAATATTATTTAATATCAAAACGTGTCTTAACGTGTCAAAATCTTACATTTTTTAGAATTAACGTTTCAGAATGTCTTGTTGTGTCACGTGTCCCATGTCAATATCGGTGCTATATAGGACGTACATCTATTAATGAAGTGGGAAATGTTTGAATTTTGGATTTGCCTATTTGAGGAGGACTTTACCATAAATAATTTCCAGAGTGGTTGCATACCTTGCCACCATTTTAATTCTCAAAAAAATAAAATCCAATTTAATACAATGAAAAAATAAATAAAATCATTATGTTTCTTTCTTTTTATATTGGGTCTAAGTTTAACCTGAGTTTGTGTAATAAATAAATAAAAAGGTTTAACCAAGGTATTTTTATTGGCATAATCACGTTAACGTGGCTGAGGATGTGGATATATAGCCGGTGGTTCGTGGTCATAAATTTTGTCTGCCATGAGCATGAGTAGTCACTAGTCACAACTGTCGTTCACGGTTGCATAACCCACTATTTTGATGGGCGCAGTAGGGTTCGCTCAGCTGCTCCTTTTTTCGTTATGTTCCTCTATTATTTACTTTATATTTTTTATACTAAATAACTCTCATAAATTTATTTAAAAATTGAAAAACATTAAAAAATTTTGTTCTATATATATATATATATATATTGAATTTATGTATATTTATGGAATTACTAGTGTTGTTTTATATTATCCTTCATCCTCCTTCACACAAACAAACTCACAAAAACTATTCGTTCCACTGTGCACTGCTTGTTTGTGTCAATTTATTTTTTTTATTTTTTATTTTTGTTGGCACTTTTTTTTATAATGGGCTAAGATAATATAACTTGTTATCTACCGTCTACACTTTAATTTTTATTTGTTTATTGTAGACTTTGTAAATATATATATATATATATATGGAAGGTTTCTATCTGGAAATTGATTTTTTTGTGGAATTTTGTTATCTTATTTTTATTCTTAACATGATCCACAGGTATCCTTGACTCACATTACTTTTTGTAAATAAACCAGCCCTTCTAATATATATTCGTGACAGGTAATAGGCTAAGGCCAGTCGGACACGTTTAAATATAGACTTACACTGGTGTAAAATGATCACCCCTAATATATATATGTATATATGAGAAATACTATTTTGATGCAACATAAGATAATATCTTTTGCCCAATGACCCAATCTATATTAATAGCTCTAGCAGCTGCTCCTTTTTTTGGCTATGTTCCTCTATTATTTGACTTTTAGCTCAATTATCAAAAACTCTTATAAATAAATTTAAAAAGAAAAACATTAAAAAATT
>JAVKPL010011322.1:0-27500 GCA_032173675.1 Gastrolobium villosum | reverse complement strand
GTGGGGAAAGATCTTTTAATTCGAGTGTAAGAATAAAAAGTCTTATTTTTCATCTCAGTAATTGATTTCCGTATATCCGATGATTATAATTTATTTAAATATATTCTTTAAGTAATCACTAGTCCCTAATAAATTACAATAATTATATAGCAATAATCAACGGTTGAGATGAGGTATAAGTCTTATTTTACTGGAGTCAGAAAAATTCCTCTCGTCATATGCCAAAAGGCAAAATAATGCATTTTGGAGTAATTTATTTTGTAGTTAAATATTCTATAATAACTTTCTAACCTTTTTATTAAAAAAGTTTATAGAAAATACTTTATGTAAATATGAATTTAATTTAGAGTATTTACCAAAAAAGAAAAGAGAGAATTTGTTATAAAATATAAAAATCTTCAATAGAAAAAGAGTATCTGCATTTTTTCAAGAGAGATGTTCCTTATCTTACAAAAATAAATTTTGGACATTCTATTATCCTGCAAAATCCTTTATTACAAACTAATATATATGTAAACGCAAATTATTGTCGTTTGGTGGAAGTTTTTTTTATTATTTTCACCAACATTACGCACATGGAATCTAATGATAAACCTCTTCGAAAGCCATATGTACTTTGAGAACCTAAGTTCATGTATTTATGTCAAGCATTGGACATATTTAACCAATCATTAGCCTTCAACAAACATACCAACAATTGCGTGTGGGTCTACCAATCACCAAAATTTCTTATTTTTTATAATAATTTTCAGTTCTATATTATAGTTTATATTATTGTTGTGGTTAAACACATGATTCCAAGTTTGGTGAAGCTCTGACGGTGGGTTTGAGTGAGCGGCGGAACACAGACAAAGTTGGGTCCCTTGTGTTGTGCAATGCATTTTGTTTGTAATGTCTGGTGAATGAAAGAGTGCACTTATTGGGACCAATGAGTTAAAAGTTGAAGTCCCTTTTTCTAAACTGTCCATTTTATATCTCTTTCCATTTTTTTTCTCAATCCATTTTATAACTTTAGAAAACGTTTGTTATTGAACTTTCACACTGACATGATCCTTGGTAGTTGGTATCTTCCATTCTTTTTTTAAATATGAAAAAGAGTGACTATGCATTAGACAGTGCGAGGAACAATTATGAATACCAATAGAATGAGGAAGGTTATACTTATAATTTTTTTTTTACAATCTCTTATAACCCTAGTTTAATATTGTTGATTTTCGTCAATCAACGGTTATCATTTATTGTGAATTAATAATTAATTAATAAGTTTAATTTGAAAAAATGATAACCATTGATTGACGGAAATCAACTGTGATAAGATATGGTTGTAAGAAAAAAATGTTGTAACTATAATCTTTCTCCTATTGAAATATATAAACTACACTTCCCAATATATGAATGGAGTATTTTTTTTATTGGGCTTATCTAGTCTCATGTTGCATAAGAGAAGGAACCTTATGTCATAGACACATAATGGTGGGACCCACCACCTAAAAAATAAGAAAAGAAAAATGTTGCACGATTTTCGAATGGTGTATAAGAAGAAAAACTTAGCTCATGTAACATGAAAATAGTTGTTTTCCTTTTTTATTTTATAAATCACATATATTTTTCACTGGCGACAGTATTTGAGCCGGAACATTTATGTAATGGTGGGATTAACACTCCTAAAGAAATTTTTTTACATTCACGAAAACTTAAATACAATACCTTGCTTAAACGGAAGTAACCATATACCAGTTAAATTAACACCTTTGATATATGAAAGAAGTATTTAATCATGAAGAAAAGGACATGTAAACAGAGGGTGACGGTGTTACAAAATTAGACTAAGCTTCTAAAGTTATTCCTCTATTTTTTCTTAAATAATTTAATTATTAGCAATATTAAATTATTCTTCAAATAATAATTTTGTCCTCTAAACTTTTGAATTATTTTTATGATAAAAAATTATTTAAGAACCAAATTAGCGTAAAACCTTTTGATGACTAAATTGATATTTTGAAAATCTTTTCAAATAATAGTAGCGAATATACTCTAAAAATTAACACTTAAACCTATAATCTATGTACCACCGATACAATATGCGACACATGACACGATACGACACTCCGACACGTCAATCCTAAAAAAAAATATATTTCGACACGTTGGGACTCATTTTAATATTAAATAATATTTTTAATTTATATAGCATATATTTCATTTAATATTCAATAATTTAACAAAAAATGAAACTAAATTAATAATACTCATCAACACGTTATAAAGTGGAAGCTTAATAAAAAAAATAGGAATTGGGATGAGAGAGAGATAATATCAAATAAAGAGATCAAATCAGATTAGAGAGAGATCAGAGAGAAAGAGAAACAACAAGAGCGTAATTAGGAATTGACAATAATGATGCTAAGATGATCTCTTATTTACTTAAGGGGGAAAAAAGGCAAAAAAATAAGAAGTTAAATTGATATGATTAGGTGAAAGCTTTATTAATATATTTTAATTTTTTTTAAAAATTAATATCTTTTAATTTTTTTTTTTATGAAAATGTCATTTATTTGATCGTGTTGGAGCGTGTCGGACACAGTCAAATTCGCATGTCGAAATAGTCAACGTGTCGGGAATGTTGACCGCGTGTCGGAACGTGTCGGAACGTGTTGGAACGTGTCGAAACGTGTTAGAGCATATCAGCGTGTCGCACACGACACTCCCTGTTTTTTGGAGTGTGCGTGCTTCTTTGCCTATAATTTGCCTATAATCATATAAAAAGAAAACTTATTGTCCTCTCTCTTTAGCATTTTTTCATTTATACAAGGGAAATCTTATTTTTCATGTTTTCTTAATTTGAAAATTCCACCTTTTTTTTACTCTTCAAGTGTGAATCCCACTTGTCTTCTTTCTATAACATTTTTTTTTTTTGGGTACAGATAACATAATTATTTTCATATAAAATAAAAAAATAGTATTACCCTTTATACAAAGAGAAACGTTTTCCTACTATAGGAGAGTTATTCTTAATAGATATGAGTCTCATATTAGATATGCCTATAATATGATATACATATCTCCTCGTGTACCAAAAAAATAAAATCCTTTACAAAAGCTTAACTTGGTTTTACCAAATAATAATAGGGGAAGGATATTGTAACAACCAAGTTGTATTACAACCATGTTACTACCAATCAATCTCACCGTTAGATCGCTTATGTTGATCCAACGGTTATATTTATTTTCATCTTTGTATGGTTATGACTCCCCAATTTAAAATGAAAACATTAAATATGAGAAATCATAACCATACAAAGGTGGAAATAAATATTAAATATTAAATTTGAGAAATCATGACCATACAAAGATGGAACATATAACCGTTGGATCAACATAAACGATCTAACGATAAGATTGATTGGTAGTAATATGGTAATAAAAAAACTTGATTGTTACAATATCCTTCCCCATAATAATAAATTAACGTCGTGTTTTCCACTTTATTTCCAAATCTTTTTATAATTATTCTCTGCCATATACTAACTTTTTGGATTTGGATTATCTTATGTGTAAAAGTGGTTATATGTTTACATATTTGATCACAATCACTTATTTAAAAATCATATATTTTTTCTCTTTTATATCATCATCAATAAGTAGTTATGATCAAATAATATGATCACTTTTACGTATTAAAAGATCCAAATGCAACCTTTTTACATAGAGATTCTTCTTTCCAGAAATAAATTGTTAGGATAATGATATTTAAAGAAGCTTTTATAAGTGATATATGCGTGTACAATGCGTCTGCGTTCAAACCCTCGTCCAATCTTCAAATATAGCAGTAGTGGCCACTATAATAACAAGTACTTCGTCGTAAGCCATTAACTATGCACCGGAACGCACGATAAATCCATTTCTACGTCCATACTAAACCCCCATTTGGGAACATTGGCGTGACCGAACCTGTAAAGTAGCCCAAATTGTAAGCCCAACTATCATTGGGCTAAAAAGAAAGCCCAGTATCTACCACCTTGACTCAACTCACCGCCTTCACTCTCGAAGCACAAAAGAAGCTTAGGGTTTATAAGCAACGCGTTCCCTTCCGTCCCTTCCGTTGAACGCTACTCTGATCTTATTACTTCATCGCCGTCGTCACCATGGTTCGCTCTTCAACTTCGATTTTTTTTCACCACTTTGTTTGAAGCTTCTTCTCATTTCAAGCTTCTTCTCATTTCTTGAATTCCCATGTACTTTCTGATTTTTTATTTTTTTTTGTTCTTGTTCTGTGTTTGTAATTGTAGCCGCAAGGGGATTACATAGAACGTCACATAAGAGATTATGGCTACCGCCTCGATCACTTCGAGCGGAAGCGCAAGAAGGAGGCTCGTCAAGTTCACAAGCACTCTGCAATGGCCCAGAAGGTTTCACTAACTCTATGTTTTCTCTTAATCCTTTTTTTTTATATTTTTTATTGCATTTAATTTTATTTAAACTAGTCAATAGTTATGTAGTTGTATTGTCATAATTCTAATTGGATTTTTGTTGATTCGAGTGGAACAGACTTTGGGTATTAAGGGAAAGATGATTGCCAAGAAAAATTATGCTGAAAAGGCATTGATGAAGAAGACGTAAGTTTTTTTTTTTTGTTTGGTTATTTTTTGGGGGTTGTTTTAACATTTTGTCCTTTTTTAATCCCCTGTATATTTGTGTTTTGACCATGTTTTACTATTTATTTATGTTATAGCTTAGCTTGTGTGTCCTGATGCAGTAGTAGTATTTTCGTTAATTGTGGTTGATTCCTTAAATCGGGATTACTTTTGAATGGCATGTTTATTCAAGACTTTTTGGCTGATGTTAGATAAGTAGCACAGTAGTTTTTCATCGTTATACATTTATCCATACTGGAGCCTTGGCACAAGGTTGGTGTTTTCACAATGTAACCTTATCTGGAGGTCACATTTTCGAATCATGTGATCAGTCTCTCTTGTAAATAGCAATACATGCTAAGTCAACCTACTATAGACCTAGATAATGGGTGATCCCCTTGCAAATGCAGGGTAAGGCTACCTTCATAATGGGTCTGACTTTTCCTTGACCTGACGCAGAGCTGGAGCTTTTCTTATAGACATTCCCCCCGTTTAAACAATATATAGATTTGTCTGTTGGTTGTCAAATTTATGAGGTAATGATGTCACTATTGTGTATCAACAGTTTGGCCATGCATGAAGAGTCGACCTCTCGGCGCAAGTCTGATGATAATGTTCTAGATGGAGCTGTTCCTGCATATCTTTTGGATCGTGAGAACACAACCAGAGCCAAGGTATATTACACATGTGGTATTGAAAGACAAACAATCCTGATTTCTGATTCTTTTGCACTGTCTTCTTGTAAGTAACATGATGAAGTTCTATTTATAGGTTCTCAGCAACACTATTAAGCAAAAGAGGAAGGAGAAGGCTGGGAAATGGGATGTTCCTCTACCTAAGGTGAGATTGCATTCTATACTTTGTGCGGATGATGTTAAATGATGTCTCTTACTCAAAATTGGCTACACATTCCTATTTGATGTGTATTTTTCTTTCCTTTTAGAAGGAAAGGAGTTGTTCCTTTTGAGTAATTACGGGAATCTATGTTTTCCAATTTCTTTAGGTTCGTCCTGTGGCTGAAGATGAAATGTTCAAAGTGGTCCGGTCTGGTAAAAGGAAAAGTAAGTATTATTTTCATCTTCTTAGGTTATTCTTGTTTAGCTATCCAAATTTAATTATTGACTTCTGTTTTTGTCAATGCCAAATGATCAAAATGGTATAAAAAATGTTATTTTCAAGTACTTGCTACAATACATGATTGTCAATTCTTTATGGAAATCATGTTTGTATACAATTCTTTGTTCCCTCCTTTTATCAGCTTGTTCATGGACAAAGCCACCATATTTCTTTGCTTGAATAGGTTGATGTTCTTGCATTCTTGTGGTCTCAAAGCACTAATTCTTAAATCATGGTCTTGTGATTTTATTAAATGATCAGAGAATTTTCTTTCATGCTTGTAAAGGTGTCTTACTGGTTTGTTTTCTGTTTCTATAGTCCTTTAGTTTGTTGTAAGCACTTTAAGCTTTAAAGGGGGGCTATTAGACAGAATGCGTAATGATCCTTGCCAGAAAGGCGTCTGATAGTATATGGCTCATTGTTTTGCAGCCAAGCAATGGAAGAGGATGGTTACAAAAGCTACATTTGTTGGGCCTGGTTTTACCCGAAAACCTCCAAAGTATGAGCGGTTCATTCGTCCTACAGGATTGCGGTTCACTAAAGCTCATGTCACTCATCCAGAACTTAAATGCACATTTAATCTAGAAATAATTGGAGTGAAGAAAAACCCTAATGGTCCTATGTACACCTCTCTTGGTGTCATGACCAAGGGAACTATAATTGAGGTATGTATATTTCCTGCCCTTTTAATTGAGGGTTATTTTCATACTCAAAATTTAAGGCATCTAATTTGATCCCAACTTGCCCCTTTTATTAGCTGATACTGAGGTGTAATGTGAATAATATGAATTATTATCAAAATGGGCGTTACTTATTTCCTTGCTTACTATAATCTCAGGTGAATGTCAGTGAACTGGGTCTGGTCACACCTGCCGGGAAAGTTGTTTGGGGTAAGATTATTTGTGTTGCTTGTATTTTGGTTCTGTAACCATTTGCCAAAATTTTATTTGAAATTCTGTAAATTAATGCTTTGGATTTCTGTTTGCGATGAATTCAGGTAAATATGCCCAGGTTACCAATAACCCAGAAAATGATGGTTGTATAAATGCAGTTTTGCTTGTTTAAGGTAAATAGCAAGGATTGGAGTTCCGACTTGACTTCAAAAGCAGTGGTCAAGTCCCTCTCCTATGATGTTTGCGGTCTTGTAAGAATCACTGTATTTCCATCCCAAATGTGCGAGGAAAGGTTATACAATCTTTGTTGGTACCTGAGATTTTGTATGGAAAATAGTGAAGCATTTTTGTTTTCGGACTTAATACTGACATGTTCTATTATTATTCTCATTATTCGGAGTCATTCCAATGATCAGATTTAGTGCTTTAGCATTTTAAGTTAACTATTGTACAAGAGTTAGACAAGTCAGGTAAATTTATAAAGTCAAGACAGTATTTTAGGTAGTTGCACATTATGTTATGGTAGAGATATTATCATGTCATAACATAATGCATTAAGTTAATTTTTCTAATAAATTTGGTTCTGTATCAAGACAGGCTTTTAAGTTAATTTTTCTAATGAACTTTTGAACCCTATACCTAAAGGAATGGATGTTTCACAATCTGGATTGTTGATCAATATTTGAAAGTCTAACTTGGCCACTGTGACCGTTAGTCTTTTCTTTTTGTTTTTGCTTTTAGTCTTTTTGGAGAAGTCTCAAGATTAGAATGTCGTTGCATTCAAAGTGCAATTGAACTAGTAACAGCTTTTCATCGCTACTCAAGGACGGACTGAAGGGAGGGGATGGTGGCTGTCTTTCCTTAAATTTTAATTTTTTAATTATTATTATATATAAAATTATATTCTTATAATTTAGTAGATTATTATGGTTAATAATTAGTCATTTTCTCTACCCAATCTTGATCGTCTCAATTCTAAAAAATTATTAAAGAGGTAGATCAATTGCTACGGGATTCTCAAATCCTATTAAGTTGGCATTCATTGGCGATCTGATGGTGATGATTTATTTCAAATGTAAACAATCATCTCATCTAAAAGTTTAAGTTATTAGGTGAAAGTCAATTAATGATTTTGTATTATTATATTTTCTCTAAGACGCATCACATGAGGTGAATAATGCATCAGTGTCAATACTAAGAAGTTCTATAATTATTTTTAATTATTTTTTAATTGAATGGGGCAATGAAAATTAAACTGATCACGAAACTTTAATACCATAAAAAATTACTTTAATGAATTTATATTTTTCTGACACGTCTTATCGCACAAAAGTCAATTGGATTTGAAGAATGAATGTTTCATAATATTTAATTACTTTTATTAATAAAATAGGGACGGTGAAAATAAAACTCATATCTATTTAGTCATATCCACTCTCGTACCATATAAATAACCATCTCACCTAAAAGTTTTAAGTTATCATTCCTATTCATGTATTTGATTCCAGCAAGAGAAAATGATTCACTTAAAAAAGAAAAATTCTTGCTTTTATTAAGAATTTGTATGACTTCTCAAAATATAATGACTAAAATCGCTCCGGAGAATAATGATCTCCATAAAAGAGCTGCATAGCCCAAGATCATCATACTTACATGCTACGAAGCACCGACACTTCAAAAACCCCGACGTGTCGTGTCCGACACTTCCCGACATTCCCCGACACTCCAACACATGTTATACAAATTCAAAAAAAGATTCAAAGGTTGCGATGCGTTGTGTTTTTAGTTACAACTATTAGATTCGTTGGATTACGATTACCATTTTATTGAGTTTAATATAAATATTGGGATATCTTATGTTTCTTTGTAAAATTGATGAATATTATAAGTTTAGTTTCATTTTTCATTAAATTATTGAATATTAAATATAATATATACTACATAAATTAAAAATATTATTTAATATCAAAACGTGTCCTGTGACGGTATCGGTGCTACATAGCTTACATGCATCATTAACCAATGCGATTGAAGAGCAGATACTAATATCGTGGATTGATGCATTTCAATCAAAATACCCGAAGTTGCAAAGCCTGAGATAAAAATAACACTTGTTTCTATTATTGTACTTAAACTTAATGATTTGATATTATATTTTCTGTTTTTTTTAATGTATTGAAAAATCTCATCCACTATTTCTTGTAGAGGAGTCGATGAAACTTGATGTAAAGATGACACAGTCTAAGCCATTAATCTAAATTTCTTGTACTTGTAAATATCAGTAAGTGTCCGAATTTCTAACGGATCCAACTACTTCGATTTCGGATTTAAATTAGTGTTAACGACTTTCAGAAATTGAACATATTACTAACTGGATCACCAAAAGACCAATAACTCCTGAATAAAAAAAAAAATACACCCTCATTTATCTTATACAATAATATATAGATGTATTCATCAACCGATCCAAATCGATGACCGAACCAAAAAATCGATAACCGAATAAACCGAAAATTATAAAATTGAAAACCGAAAAAAAATTGCAAATTTTAATTGATTTGGATCGATTTTCGGATTAGTTGATGAAAACCAATCCAATCCAAATCGATCTAATATATTAATTTCCCTCTACTTACTTGTCTTTCCCCAATTATAACCCCAAAATTTCTAAACCCAAGATCTATTAACCCATCAACTAAACCAAAAAAAAAAAAAAACCTAATCACATCTCATCATCAACAAAATTCCATCTATGTAGAACTTCATGTCTCATTATCCAAAGCCAATATTACAAAAGATATTATTTGCACAATAATCATAAAACATTTTAGAATTTTCAAAAAATCAAAAATAAATCAAATTCAAATTGAAAAAAATTGAATTGGATCGATCGGATTTGAAAAAAAATCCAAACCGAATGGATGATTATATGATCAAATATAAAAAATTGGATCAGAATTTTACTTTCAAAATCGATCGCAACAACTCACGGTTTTCGTGCTTTATGCCTATGATATTAGTGTTCATTTGATCAAACAATGTCACGCTCAACATCCGTAGAGGCCTAAAAGCAAAGCTAACCTCGCCAAGAAATGTTAAATTTTTTGGGGTTTATACTAATATAAGATGAGCCAACACACACATCCTCAATTAAAAAAAAGTAAATTAAAAAATTAAAAATATTGACACACAAAACGATGTTAAATTTTTTATATTTTTTTATATTTTGGACCGGAATGCTAGACGTGTGAGTAAACAAGAAAATAGATCCAAATAAAAACCCCGTTTCATATCTTGTGCAACAATACAGACAAGTATAAACGTTAGAACATCATGCAAATCCATAAACTAAAAAAAAATTCATTAAACTTTATATTGCTCACACACCCAGATAAAAAAAGCGCATGCATTGGAATCACATACCGAGGATATTCTTATTAAAATATTCAAACAAAGACAATGTTTTATCATTGAGTGACAAGGTGAGGAGATTGACGAGCATGATCCACAGGAATTTGAGGTTCAACCACCTGCAGCAAGCCAGTGGCGAACCTTCCTGTCAAGTCTTCAACTTGTACCTTCGCCACATCCCTCCTCATTCCAATGTCTGCAGCATACCTACTTGCACAGTACACTCCAATGGCTGTTGCTGCCATTCCATAAACATTTGTAGTTACCAGACGAAGGGGTGTGGATAGAACCGCAGCAAGAGGTCCCCCAATGATTGAAACTGCTTGGCCACTCTGCCCAATTCCTTGATCAACAACTAGAAGCCCGGTTTTGCAATAGATGGCGAAATCTTCACAATTGTTCTTGAAAACATTATAGCATCCGAAGCCATTTTCATGCAGAAACTTAGCTCGATGGACTACGATATCATTTTGGTCAGATACCGCAAGAGTACACGTTCCACCACGGGCTTTTGCAAGAAAGAGAGTAGGGGAGACAGCATACTCGAACCGATAAAGGACACCACCGGCTAGGAAGCAGTTCAGGCATGAGGAGATAACCCCATGTGCCTCTTGGGGCGCCGTACAAGTTGGACAGCTTTGGCGAGAGTTGGCTGGTCCTGAACTGATGAGGAGAATATCTATCACAGTGCCGGTTCCTACTTCTTGCCCACGTCTAGTGAAGTGAATGACTTTGTCATCACCGACATAAATGCCTGTTATTCATTCAGATACACGATAAAAGATTCTGTCATGACACAGACAATGATCTATAACATTAACATTAACACCACCTTTATCTCAAAATAGTTAGGGACCGATAATGGTCTACAAATGAAGCATAAATTAAAAAAAAAATGAAAATTTAAGAAAAAAGAAAAAAATCGAAGTGAGAAACTCTAAAACCAGAGCACAAGAAGAAAAATGTGAGAGCTGGAAAGTATCGAAATAAGTCTGAGAACAGAGAAGAATTAATAAACAATGTCAAGATCTCCAATCATAAATCACAAAGATATCTTCAAATAAAGAGATTCTTGTGAACACCAAATGTGGTTCTGCATTAGCCATGTGTCTCACTATTGTCTTCTACTTAACCACTACATTTTTAATTTTTGTGTGTGCTAATCTTCGGTAGTGTATAGATATTGAAAGACAATGATGGCTCACATAGTTGACATGGCACAAGTTCAATAGTACAATGTAAAAGTATCACATGCATTGCCAGTAGAGGTGGCAATTTAAGACACGACCCGCCAACCCAACCCGGACCCGACACGAAATTTTCGTGTTCGGGTCAACCCGTTTAATAAATGGGTCGTGTTCGGGTTGGAAAAATATAACACGAAAATATTCGTGTCGGGTCACGGGTCAACCCGTGAACCCGCTCTGACCCGCAAATATAAATTTTTTCTTTATTTTTTCAAGGTTATTATGGTAATTTTATTGAATGATATAAAAAAAATATACACTCTAGGTTTCTTTTTATTGAAGATTTTTTTTTTGTTATATTGCAATCAAATTTGGTGCTTTTTTGGGGCGAGTCGTGTAATAAACGGATCACACTTATATTATAAGATTTTTCGGGTCGTGTCGTGTCAACCCGCAGAAAAAGTGGGTCGTGTTCGGGTTGAGAATTTTGACACTAATAATTAATCGGGTCGTGTTCGGGTTGAATCTATTCGTGTTCGTGTCAGACACAGGTCGACCCAAACCCGACCCACGAACACGATTTGCCACCTCTAATTGCCAGTTATTGCTTTCGATGTTCTAATGGAATACCACTCACCAATCTTACACCCAACGGACCTAAAAATCTCTTCTCCACTAGTAATCTCATCACTTGTTCCCTCAGTATATGATTTTCTATTTCCATGATTTGTACAGCAAATGATTTTTTTTGTCCATTAAAGAGGCAGAGGTCGGCCGAAACTTACTTGGAGGAAGGTAGTAAAACAAGATTTAATGGAGTGAGATATAGATTGGCGGACGGTATGTCTTAGAACGGAATGGAGAAAAGCTATAAGTATGGTGGAGGGTTAAACCCGTGGTTATTCCTATATTCCAGATGGTCCCTTTTTAGTCCTTTTCCCCTTCATTTCCCCCACTTCTTCTTGTCCCTTTCTTTTTCACTTATATTTATTTATATATACATATATATATATATATTTATTATTATTTTTATTTTATTTTTTCAACAATTTTATATCTTTCATGTGGGTTCATCTACCACCGACCCCAATTAATTTGGGATAAAGGTGATGTTGATGTTGATGTTGATTTAATCTCATTATATATCATGCACTCCAGAAATTTTGTGCTACAAACTTAAATAATACTTCAAAGAATCGAAAAATGGTCGTCAAATCATCCTGATACACAGAACACTTACCCTGTTTGGATGAGAGTGAAGAAAATGAGGGAAATGAGAGAAAACTCTGAAATTTGAAATGGAGAGACGATTTAGAATTTCTTCCATACTAGAGTTTTCGAAATGAGAGAAAATTCTGAAATTTGAAATGAAGAGAAGATTTATAATTTTTTTGTTTCTAGAGTTTTCTTTCTTCCCTATTTTCCTCTTCAACCAAAAAAGAGGAAATTTCAAACTTCTCAAATTTTCTTTCCTCCCTACTCTCTTTCTTTCAATCCAAATTCTAAACATAGGGTATGTGGGACATCTTTGGATAAAATTGACCACTAACAACTGTTGAATATACAAAAATTGCGAAGGCATCCAGCCCAATAACTTTAAAAAAAAAAAAAAATTGCTTTTCATCAAAGCACAGAAGCCAATTGTCTCCTTGTATGCAATGCTATCCAAGACAAGTTTTATTGAATTATTTTCTCCAAGAAAAACAAACTTTTCTTTTGTCTTCAAGGGTAAAGTAAAGTCACAGTCTAATGGCAATATAATATATTTCAAAGTCATAGCACAGGCCCTAAAAATGGTATATCTTTCAGATACGTCACCAGTGTGTTCCTTTCCCTTTTTTGCTCTCTTTCCAATGTTCAAGATTCTAAATTGAGAGGGCCAATAAGGCCAAGTTCCACTATTTGAAAGCTTAACTTCCATACAGTTAATAAATAAAACCTTTTTTTTCATGGTTGCCTTCCATCAGAGAGGTAAGCAAGAGGGTATTTCAAGGGACTTAACAAAACTTCACAAAAAAACCCTAAAAAAATAAAAAATTATAACAAACTTCACTTCTATGGATATCCAAATCATGAAGAGAAGAATAGAATCTAAACCCAAACTCTTTTAACATCTCCTATTTCATTATCTCTTCAACCACAAACTCAACAATCTAGATAAAAAAGATAAGAGAGAAGAGAGAACCGTGATGGGCATAAATATAAGCAGTCCTCCAAGAGTAGATGTGATCCCCTGGTCTCAGACTCTCTCTAGTAACTCTGTGCATCCATTGTTTCGATTCACCATTTTTTTGATTTTTGCAACAGAAAAAACAAAATCAAAATCGCACACATAAAAACCGTAACAAAACCAAACATAGGAAGAACGAAAATTAAGAATACCTGTTGGAAAGCAACCCCATCTATGTTACCGTTCCAAATAGAACAGAACAACCTCTGATTCCTCTCTCTCTCTCTCCTTCTTTGTTAATGCGCGTAACGTGAAGATGGGGGAGAGGGATGAGAAAAGAAAACACAGTTCTATATGAAATGACGGTTGTGCCCTCCGTGGCAACCTGGTGCAACGATGCTTTTTCTCTTATTAGACGTGGAGTAATGGCGAAAAAAGTATCGAAGCCCGAGAAGATAAAATTGATTAGGGATACAGACAGCAACGCAGCTTGCATTTGCGTGGGTATCCGATCCGTTACGGGTAAATTAGGTTTTGATTGTGTTATGATTTTTTTTTTTAAATTATTTTATAAAATAGTTATGAAATAGTTATTTTCTATATTTGTTTTAAAAGTTAAAAATTAAAATAAAAAATAAGAATAATTTATACATGTTTTTTAAATTTAATTTTAAAAATAAAAAAATAGTTATAATTTTCAAAATATTTTTTTTTTATAAAATAGATCTTATTAAATGAATTTTTAAAATTTTTTATTCTTAAAACTAAAAAATAATTTTTCAAAATAGAAATGAAATAGAGCCTTATTCGTCCATGGCTTACTTTTTTTGGGCCGTAACCTATTGGGTTTTTTTTTTAAATATTTGAAGTACCGTTCGTGAGGGTGAGCTTAACTTCTCTTTCAAATAAAAGTTAAGTGTCGTATAAAAGTTACTTCATAGTAAAAATGATTGTGTTATGTTATAAAGATTCATTTTACGTGTTGGAATTTTTTTTGTTGCGGGTCCCACAAAACGGGAATTACTTTTCTCATGTATTATAAGAGAAATTGTATCATGTCAAGAGACAAATAAAGTGGATCCCACCAACTTTTAAAAAAAATAAATAAAAAGAGACACATTTTTCGAAGACTGAGTGACATGAGAGATCCATCTTATGCAACATAAGAGTATGATTTCTCCCACAAAATATTGTGAGTATAGAAATTTTTTTCTGATGATTATACATGATAAATCATAAAAAGTAACTCTAACCAAAGTAAAGTATCTTAAACACTCAGACAGCTCAAGTGCTATAGAAGTAAACCTTCAACTCCTCTTCAAAATTTTGTATGCTGAGGAACGATGCTATCATAATAGCCACTCCATGTTGTCATGAACCTATTAAACAATAAAATATAGAGAACTGACAGCACACACTTAGTCTTGAAGCAACCAACACTACAGAGCCACACTATTTTCCAACTTAATACCTATTAGTCATTTACATTCCTTGTAGGATCATATCTTGTATTTTGTTTTACTTTTAAAAATGTTATAAATTTCAATACTCGAAACCCACCCAAGTCAATGACAACTTTTCAATTCTAGGTCTTAACCTTGTAAATTTATTTGTTTTCATTTCTATGAAAAAGAAATAATAGTTCAAGTTTTTTATGTAGAAGATCCAGATCGCTCAATGCAACAATATATTATATCTTAAAAAAAATA
Source organism: Gastrolobium villosum (assembly GCA_032173675.1). Classification (NCBI taxonomy): domain Eukaryota; kingdom Viridiplantae; phylum Streptophyta; class Magnoliopsida; order Fabales; family Fabaceae; genus Gastrolobium; species Gastrolobium villosum. The sequence goes on along the minus strand of JAVKPL010011322.1, from coordinate 12,380 downwards.
CGTTTAATAGATACAGACAATTTGTCTTAAGTGCAATGCATGTTCATGTCTATTGTATATTTTCCTAAAATGAAGCTAAAGAAATTACAACAATTTAAAGTGGCAATCAATCAGCAATACATCAGTCCAAGGAATTTACCCTGTGAAGAAGCTTTGGAATCTTTAATTAATTTTATAGATAAGTCTGCTGAAATAAGATGAGAGCTAGTAGGGATAGGATTGAAGAAACAGGATGCCTTTGCTACTTTGTTCCCTAGAATTTACATATACCAATTCATTATTTAGCAATTGATTGCATTACAGAAAACAACCATTATAACCGTAAAGAACTTTGGTGCACCACCCAAAAGCAAGCTCAAAGGATGAGAGTACTAAAGATCTTATAAACTCCACATTAGTTGCACATACAACCAATGTGTGACTATATATCTCAACACGCCCCATCACACGAGAGTCCACTGGGCTTGAAGGTGGACAACATACAAACCCACCTACATGTAGAAATTCCACTACAAAGAAAGTGGGAAGCGGTGAGATTTCGAAGGCTTTAACAGGTAAAGAACCTTGGAATACACCACCCAAAAGCTAGCTCAAAGGGTGGGAGTGCCAAAGGCCTTATAAACTCCACATTAATTGTACATGCAACCAATGTGAGATTATATATCTCAACAATAACCCAAGCAGTAGATTTGATGCAACTATGATACAATTCTCACATCTGAGTTAATTTTTCACATCCTAGATGAACAACGATGCAATGGAAAACAGAACTTGATGACAGCATCTTCAATACAAAACTGATGCCCACCTCTACCCTAAACCCAAGTACATGCCTTCTCATATATGGTGTTTAGCTCAATTACAAACACAAAAGTATTTGATGAGATCGAGAGTAAAAAAAGGAAAAAATGGGCAAGTTAGGTCAATTACAAACAGTGTTAAGTTGGATTTGGATGGAAAAAAATCACATTAGGGTAATTGATAAAAAAAAAAAATGCCTAAGGGTCTAAGAGATAAAGGAGTAAACCGCAAAGGATTTATGAAATTCCCCTGTTATAATTGCTATAATAATGCATTGGGTGGGGGAAATTACTGAAATTTTTTTATAATAAAAAAGGGGGAAAAGTCTTAACTTTGGAGACTTCGCCCATGAGATCAGTTTATTTAATTTTTGAGTTGGGTTTCTGGGCTTAAGACCAGACTTGAATTAAGTTTGGGCATTTTTAGGAGATGATTATGATGCAGCTAGAGAATTTGGTTTGATTCCTACGTTTGGCCTTAAATGTACATATGTAAAATTAGTTTAAGAAAATTAAAAAAGATTGGATGAATAAAAAATGGAAATAAATAGCATTTATGAAAAAGGAAAAAATGAGTGAAAGTTATTATTATTATTAGTTTTTTTTTGTAAACAAATGAGTGAAAGTTTAACGTAAGGAAAAAATAGAAAAGTAAAATAAAATAAGATAATAGTTATTCTTTTAATTTAAGGGAAAAGTGTTAAATGACACAATTTATATCCTTTGCGTGAGACCCACACCTTTATTTTTTTTTTGTCAACTCTCTCCTCATTTATTTATCTATTTCTCTCTCTTAAAATGACACAACCTTAAATCCTTTAAAATGACAGACACTTTACCCTTAATTTAATTTGATTTTTCTTCTTACATTTTTTAGGGTCTCGTGCCTTCAAGAAATTAGCGGCTTATATCATGTCATTTTTAATGTTAGTTTTAATTGGATATTAATTACTTGTTTTCTTCGTTTTTTTCTTGCTTATTTAACTTATTTCATAGCCTGCGTTATTTATGATCAGATAAATGTTTTTTTTTTTTGCCAAATAAAAAAGTGGATGCTCTAATTAATTTTTAAATAAAAAACAAAAGAAGGTTTTATTAACTTTTAAATCCATGCAATCTATACCATTATTTTTATGATTTTTCATTTTTTAAGTGTTATAAAATCATAAAAGTTTAGGTATAATCATTTTTTTTTTATTTTTTAAACTTTGGGAAGTATAAGGTTTTTTATTTTTATTTTTTTTAATATTTACATTACTTTCACAATTTCAATACGAGTGCATATGAAGTACAGAAGTTTTCCCAAATGTGCTTTTCCATGGATTGAAATTGAACAGCCACTCTTAACCACTTTCATTATTTGTTTTCAAAATAAAATCTTGTTGATTAAAATGAATTAAATCACAATCGTTTTATTAAAAACAAATCTGTGATTTTGAGTTTCCAATTATATTAAGAAATTCATATTAACATAAATTCTTTTGTCAAACTGAAATTATTTATTTTATAAATTAGTTTTATCTACTTGAAAGACATAAAATAAATATTTTTAAAATGAATGTATTAACTATTAATAAAGCCCAACTTTTTTTTTCAAATCCGATCCGATCCAATTTAATTTTTTCTCAGTTTGGATTGGATCGGTTTTCGGTTTTTTGAAAATCTTAAAATTTATTTCATGATTATTATGCAAATAACATCTTTTGTATATATTGGCTTAATAATTTTTTATTTTGAAATACAAAAACATTAGTCAACTATAATATAGTTTTTTTGGGACAATGAGATATGAAGCTCTACGAAAATAAAATTTTGTTGATGAGATGTGACTAGATTTTTTCTTGGATTTAGTTGATTGGTTAATTGGTCTTGGGTTTAGAAATCTTTAGGCTACGATTAGGGAAAGACCCAAGTAGGTAAAGGGGAATTAATATATTGGATCGGTTTAGATTGAATCGATTTTCATCAACCCATCCATTGAAAACCGATCCAATCCAATTAAAATTTACGGTTTTTTTTTCGGTCTTTTTTTCGGTTCTCGGTTTTTCGGTTCGGTCACCGCGGTTTGAATCAGTTTGAATTGATTGATGAACATCCCTAAATCGAAGTAAATTTTTTTTTTTTTTTTTTTTGTGAAATCGAAGTAATTTAAGTGGCTGGCAATGTCACTTTTCTTCCCTTATACCCCAATACACTAGGAATTTTTTATTTTTATTTTTTAAGAAAGATGGGTTTAGATACGGGCCTGTAATTTTCTTTTCCTGCCCATGCATGCAAGAATGAACTCAGGGCCTTCATGACTTCATCTAGCGTTTCATCATATTCAGATGCTCAACCAAGTCCAAGTGACTTTAATTAGTCACTTACACAATTTATCCGGTGACAGAAGACATCTAGTTTCCTATTTTCCATTTGCTTCCAATATATCTATGAATTTCAATAAAACAGAGAGCAGAAAAATTAGATCATTGCTAACGGTATTAATGCTTGTTTGGATCTGTTATTTTAAACTAAAAGCTACTTATAAGTAGAAGTTAGGTCAAATAGATTTTGAGAAAAATTCTTATAATGAAAAACTATTTTTTTTGTAATAAAAAAAAAGCTAAAAGCCAAAAGCTCTTATGAAGAATTTTATTTTAAGCTCTTATTATTTCTTTCTTGAATTTTGTGTGTGTGTTTTGTTTCTTTTTTTGAAATGAAGAAGAGATAGAGAAAGTTTCGTTGAAATATGTATTTTTAAGTAATTTTTTTATATAATCACTAAATAGTTTTTAATTTTTTTTTTGCTCTTTTTATAACTTTAGCTTATAAGTAACTTTTAACTTAAAAAAGAGAGGATTCTAACATGCTCTTATTATTTGTTATAAAGAGATATAGCACCTAAACATCTAATGATTCTTCATCATAACTCCCTATATGCCTTCAAAAAGCAAAGAAGAAAAAAACTCAGCTTTGAGAACCTAATTCGAGAGACAACACATTTTTAACAAAAGCTTCTCTCTTTCAGTGAACAGCACTTGAAGCCAGCAATCGAGCATGTATAGCTTATGTATTTATGCTAATAATCTCTCATTTTCCTAATTTTAAAGAGGGAGGTTATAGTTACAACTTTTTTTTTTTACAACCTTTTACAACTATATCTTATCACCGTTGATTTCCGCCAATCAAAGGTTATCATTTTAGCAAATTAAACTCATTAATTAATTATTAATTCACTATAAATGATAACCGTTGATTGACAGAAATCAACAGTGATAAGATATGGTTGTAAGAGGTTGTAAAAAAAAAGGTTGTCACTATAACCTCCCCAATTTAAAATAGGGATAAGTTATTCTACTTATCTCATTTTCATGCTTACTTTGCTACCATTCTCCAACGCCGTTAGATCAGAATCTAAAGAGAAGAGAAAAATAGTAAATATTAGTTGTGATTCTGATCTAACAGTATTATAAAATGATAGATAAGGTAGGCATGAAAAAAGACATGGGTAGAATAAGCTATTCTTTTTTCACAAAAAAAAGAAGAGAGAATAAGCTATTCTTTTAAAATATTAAGACTATATTTTAAAATAATTAATATCTCGCATGCCCCGTTCATTTTCTATATAATAAACATTTTATTTATAACCTAAAATGATTTTTCTAAGAAGATTAAATTTTAAAATAAATTGTCTGTTTTTTCTCAGGCTAGCAATGCATAGAAGTATAACTGGAGTTATGGGCTAAGTCCTTGGTCCAAGAGCAGCCCAATAACTGATGTTTCTGTTGCCTTGGGGCATTTGACTCTGTAATTAAAAGTTGTGGTCCATAAATCATAGGGGGAATTATTCAAGATAATTTATAATCATACTTAACCTAATTAAGGAGAGGATAACAAATTCTAATTATTAGTTACGTGAGTAGTATAAATGTGAGAAAGGAACACGTATAAATGATATTTAAATTTTTTTTTGATCTTAAACCTTGACCGAAAGAAATAAATTCTTAAACCGGCGTATTAGGAATTAATTCACTTCCCGGCGTTCCCACAACAAAATTGGATTTTTTTTTTTTCTTTTAATGTTGTTGTTTTGATTACAAAATTTGAGGTGAGATTGGGAGTCTAGGACTTGGATACAAATTAATAAACTAGTTACATTTTAATATGGGAAAAATATCTATCCTTTTAAAGGATATAAGTTTATATCCTTTTAGATCCTAATCGTTGATTTCCGTTCATCAACGGTTATAATTTATTGGATCAAAATTATTAATTAATTAATAATAAATTTGACCCATTAAATTTGACCCAATAGATCATAACCGTTGATGGACGGAAATCAACGCCTTTAAAAGAGGATAGATGTTATTTCCTTTTAAGATTCAAGCAAAGAGGTGAAAATCGCAATTAATGTTGTAATGGGTTTTAGAGCGTAGTATCGTGTGAAGACATGTAGGATACCAACGCCCTAATATGTATGTGGGGATCTCATCATTGACCAACAACAACACAAACAATCGTTTAAGCACAGGAGCAATAGAGGACCCATAACCCTTCTCAATTATTGTTTCAGAATTCAGCAAGTTGTTTCAAGGGCCAACCACTTTTATGACTATCCATTTTGTGTTCAATATCCTTCACACATATTTATGATTTATACATGTGCTCTAATTTCCTATTGCTTGTATACCAAACCTTTCCCTCCTTCTAGTAGTGAAAAGCAAACGCACAAAAGGAGAAGGAAAAAAAAATAAAAAATTCTCCCACTAGAATCCAATCCTCCGATTTGATGTATTTCTCAAAGGTTCTAAATGTGAAATGACTTTTAGAAACTTAGTGAACCTATTAATTTTGATACTAATTAGTAGAGTGGATAATGCAACAGTCCCAACCTACCTGTGCTAAAAGATTCCACAATAGAAAGTGGGGGACGGTGAGACTCTGATACCATGTAAAGAAACAATTCAATCTAAAAGCTTAAACCGTTGGGTGAGGCTACATTAATGATTTTATATATCTTAACGATATTAATTAGTAGCTTGAATATCAACAAGTTAGAAAAGGAAACAAAAGTAACTTAAAGAGAACGATGTACAAGAATATCTTCATAAACATCTGGAAAACGACCCTCTCCTTTCAAAACAAAAAGGAATCGGAAATAGCATGATCTTGATAGTGAAGTAGCTAGGAAATAGAAAAAGTAATTAAATTAAGTAGGATTTGGGGTTGTCCATACTTTCCGAGGCACTAACCCTCAAAACCTTAGTTTATTATACAAGAAAGATGCCACAAACCCATGAATCAAATAAAACACAAAAAGAAAAAGAGCAACTTAAATTTTAATATTGGGACTTTTGGCAATTCTCTACCAAAATTCGCCAACAAGGGGTAACGCATGAGCACTGTTTAGTTGAGTGTGATTCAAAAGCCTTTTCATAATCCTTGGAGATATGTTTTCCATAATCCAAAGACATAAAGTTTGTTACTCAAGTATCTTTCATGGACCGGTTACTACCTTATCATCGTCAATCATAATAGCTTTATAATACGCTTAAAATTATTAATGTTAGTGTTATCTATCTTTTCATTAAGAAAATATTTTAATCCATTCCCTAGTTCTTCCTAAGGATAGATAACATCTTAAATGTCACCATCTAACCCCTTTATAAAATACTTGCCTTTGTCTTTAGTAACGATTAAATATTGGGGCGAAGTGGAAATTAACGAACTCACCATAAAGTAGTTCGGATCTAGAATAGTTAGGCAAGTCCTTTTTTTCTTCTTGGTGGTGATCCCTTTTGTTAGTGAAGACCAACTTTGTAAAAGATCCAAATAAAAAGCTTATAGGTGTGGCCTCCCTCCATATGATGAGGTGGTGGGATTCCATGATAAATGTAAATGTTAACTTTTAAGCCTAGAAAACACGTCCTTATCTTATCTCAGTAATTAAAAAAAAAAGTTTATCATCTATCATTTAATATGATCATAAAAAATTTCCTACACACACAATATTTTGTGGGGCCCGCAGCAAAAAAAAACTCCGGCATGCAAAATGAATCTCTATAACATAACACAATCACTTTTCCTACAAGATAACTCTTATAAAACCTTAAAAAAAAAATAGTTAAAAAGGGTCAAACAGAAACTTGCCTAGGGAAGAGCCTAACTCGAGACCAGTTGTTGGTGCTAACTGCTAAAGATAAAAGTAAAAGTTTTAAAACAAATGTATTGATTAAAAAATTTTACAGTACACTTTTTATTACAATTTTTTTAAGTCAAAGGGTAGATTTAATAGGAGATGAATATATATAATTGCATGTAAGCACACAATCCTAAGTTTGAATTGTAGTTATATAAGTTATTGAATGTTTCGATGAAAGTTTTAGACCCGGCATCAATGTCTTGTCATTGATTTGATTACAAAGGCAAATTAGTTAAAAGGGTTTATCATCTATCATTTAACATGACCACAAAAATTTTCATACACACACAACATTTTATGGGGCCCGCAACAAAAAAAAATACTCCGGCACGCAAAACGAATCTCTATAAGATAACACAATCATTTTTCCTACAACATAACTCTTATAAAATCCTTAGTTAAAATATACATATATTGACTTAATAATAATAATAATAAGGGTTTATCATATATCATTTAACATGACCACAAAAAATTTCCTACACACACAACATTTTGTGGGGTCCGCAGCAAAAAAAAAAAAAATTTGGCACGCAAAACGAATCTCTATAACATAACACAATCATTTTTCCTACAAGATAACTCTTAAAAAACCCTAATAATAATAATATAACACATAACACGTGAAAAATAAAATAAAAAAACACAATTTAAAATCAAGTATTTTTGTTAAGGTACGGAAGTCCAATTAACACATGGCCCGTTATTTGGTAGCAATGGGAAAGGCCAAGAAGAAAGGAATACAAGGCGGAGATGGAATCTCACAACCACTGTTCCAGTGTGAAGATAACATAATTGTCCAATTAGAAGCTATTATGATATGTTTGTTGACAGAATTAGAAATTTGAACAACCGAATTATGGATTTATATTATAAATGATTACATAATTATAACGTGTTTGAAATCCTTCGTTGTCTTGATAATTTAGCTTCCCTTTATTTTGTTACAAAAGCATAAGCTACAGACTGTACTCGATGTATGCATTGGATGGTGTTTTCTACATGCACGAGCATCCCTCCAATAAAGGATTTAACTATTGTTGAAGATATGGTTGCTTGAATTCTTCATTAACATATTGGTCGGTTGGTTCAATTGAAATTTGAAGTTTTTGCATTACTAGTTTGGATTCTCTGTTAGTACAACTCACGTTCGTTGAGAAAAGCAAATATTGTAAGTTTTAATAAGAGTGGAGGAAGGTTATAATTATAATATTTTTTTTTACGATCTCTTACAACCATATCTTAACACCGTTGATTTCGGTCGATCAACGGTAATAATTTATTGTGAATTAATAATTAATTAATGAGTTTAATTTGCAAAAATCATAACCGTTGATTAGCAGAAATCAACGGTGTTAAGATATGGTTGTAAAAAAAGGTTGTAAGTATAACACTTCTCATAAGAGTGTGCATAATTCACTTGAACTCAGTTTTATATATATATATATATATATATATATATATATATATATATATATATATATTAAATTAGGGATATTAATCTCATGTTGCATGAGATAATTATCGTATGCAACAGAGACAAGATAAATGTGGTCTACTACTTTTTCAAAAAAAGAAAAAATAGTGGACCTCACTATCTTATCTCTGTTGCATGAGATAATTATCTCATGCAACATGAGATAATTATTTCCCATTAAATTAAACTGATAAAAGAGGTTTGGTTTTTTGAATCAAATTGATTTAAAATAATAATTTGGTTCTTATACCAGTTTAACAAAATATGATTATTTACGAAGTGATTCAGTTTAATTTGTTGTTAGCTTGAATTATTATTACCTTTGAGCGTTGGCATGATTCGATTTAATTTTCTATGCATTGATTTTGGTTCTCTTAATCCAATCAATTTGAAAAAATGATTTAATTCTTAAATTGAGTAAAAATATATATTTTGTAACGGATTGAAAAAAATATGATTATTTATTGTATGTTTCATATTAGTTCATGGTTGGATTTAATTAACTTGTATGATTTTTTATTCCACATATATTCCTAATTATATTCCTAATTATAAATTGTTGTGATTACGGCAAGTATACTACTGGTCGTACAAGTAATAAAGTATAAGAATAATATCGTTTACATGAAGATTGATCTATCAAGCACTATTTTCACGGCTCTACCAAATTTGGATAAACCAGAATAGTTTTATTAGAGTCATTGAAATAGTAAATATGAGATGACAACTAGCAATTAAACATCAAATGCAATAAAAGGAACTAAGAGTAAATCGAAAATCAAGAATGGAACACACAGTTAGGTTTCCGATTTCCCTAATTTCCTTTTAGGCTTCGTTTGGGAGTTGGTTTTAAGAGGGAAAAGAAAGGTTTGAGAGGGTTTTAGTAAACCCTTCCCTTGTTTGTGAGTTTAAAAAAATGAGGGGAAAGAATTGGGGACAAACTAACCCTCCAAAACCTTCCTCCTTCTTAAAATCAAAGTTCCCCTAATTTGGGGGGTTTGAGGGGGAAAATATTAAAAATTACTTATCTACCCTTAGCATTAAAATGTGAAAACTACATAATTGTGAATCATTTTTAAATGTGACATCATTAGAAAAGTCTCAAATACGACAGAATTTATGCGACGAAAAACATTTCGTCAAGAATAGTGATGAAATTTTTGACTAAAATCATATACGTCAATTTTTTTTTTGTCAAGACTAAAGACGAAATTATATATGGAACCAGATTTTGTCATAATCACTAACATAAATTTTTTTACGGAAAAAAATTCAGTCAAAACTATTGATAACGAAAATTTTTCCATCCAAAATTTTGATGAAACACATTTCCATCGAAAAGTTTCGACGTAAAACAATTACGTCAAATTTTTTATGGAAAACATATCAAAAATTTTCGACGAAACATATTTCCATCAAAATTTGTGACCAAAAATATTTTTGTAAAAAATTTTGACGAAATTTTTTTTTGTAAAAATTTTTTACGGAATATGAATTTCGTCAAAATATTTCAATAAAAAACATACTAATCAAAATTTTTGACCAAAAATATTTCCATCAAAATTTTCAGCGAAACACATTTCCATCGAAATTTTTTGACGAAAAGTTTTTGCATCAAAATTCTTTATAGAATTTAAATTTCGTCGAAAGTTTTCGACGGAAATATTTTCGTTAAAATTTTTGAAAAAAAAGATTTCCATCAAGTTTGTTGATAAAAAATATTTTCATCAAAATTTTTAACATAACACATTTGTGTCAAAAAATTTCGACATAAAATATTTCTATAAAAAATTTTGATGAAATATATTTCGATAAAAAAAATTTCAAAAAAAATATTAAGTCAAATTCTTTACAGAATCTACATTTCGTCAAAAGTTTCAAATGAAACATATTCTTCAAAAATTTTGACAAAACAATTTTTGTCAAAACACTTTTGCATCGAATTTTTGAATGGAAAACATTCCGTCAAAATTTTTGACGGAATTGTTTTTTCATTTAAAACATTTGATGGAGGAAATCATTTTCGTCAAAATTTTTGATAGAAACTAAATTTCGTCGAAAATTTCGATAGAAAAATTATTTTTGTAAAAAAATTTACGGAGAAAAAATTCTGTTGCTTTTCGACGAAAAATATTCTGACGAAAAATCAATTTTGTGACAAAATTTTCGTCGTTTGCAACATAAAATTTCATCGAAAATATGATCTTTTTTAGTGTTATGAAAAGTACATAAATAATTTTGTAAGAAATTTTAAATTTAATTTAATTTGTAAAATATTATAATTATATTAATTTAAAAATGGAGTAAAATGGTAAAAGTATCTCATTAACCCTCTATTTTTCTCCCTTACCATTTTTATAACTCCCAAACAAGGGAATAAAATACCCTTCAATTCCCTTTTCTTCGCTCCCATCCATTCCCCTTGAATCCCTTTCCTTTCCTTCCCCTCCAAACTCCCAAACAAAGCCGTAATCAATCGAAACTTTCCCTCAATTAATATTCAAACTCATGTTGTTGACAATTCATCATAGATTAATCAAAATCCAATCTCTTGGTTTTTCAATTCTTTGACCTATTAAGAATCCTAATCCCTTATTAATTTTGCTTAGGGCAAGCATTAAGAACAATGAATTAACACAATCATGGGTTCTATTAGTCTATCCCCAGATCAAACAAAACATAGCAATTATTCAGATTAGAATTTCAGACCAACCCTATTTTCATGCAAAGCTCAAGTATCCTTTTATTAGTGGCCAATTCACAAAGGAATTAAGAATGAAAAGAAGAATTTTCACCAAAAAAAGTATGAAAAGAAGAATAATTGAACAACACGAAATATGAATATTATATTGAAAGGAAAGATTAATGTAATCAAGATTCAAAAGGTTCCATCTAGCCCTAACTACAAAAGAGATTTAGCAAAAAATGGATCTCTAGTTGCAGCCAACTAAATGCCCTAGCCCTCTTTTTTTTTTCTTTTAATAAAAGTCAATGGGCTTTTTAAGATGATGCGTATTAGAGCGAGCATCTCAGTGAGCATTTCTGTGAAACAGGTCTTTTCTAGTGTTTATCACTAGGTTTGCTCGTTGGAGCGAGCACCCTAACGAGGAGAACTAGAAAAATTGACTATCTAGATTTGCTCGCTGGACACGCTCTCTCTAGCGAGCAGGCCAGCGAGCCTTGCTTAACTTTAAACTTTGATCTCCCTAGCTTCTCGATCCAAGCCTTGCTCTATCATAGCATGTTTTAACCAATAATAAATGCAATTTGTAATCAGTATCATATCTGACATGAAAACTCCAAAGTATCTTGCAACTTAATGAAAAACATCATGTCTTTTACCATATTCAACAATACTAACCAAGATTTGGTCTTAAAAGCATCACATATATAAGACTTAACAAATCATTTCCAGATTTTATCATTGTTTTCCCGATAATGGTCTAATTTAAGAACATAGTAAATGCAAAAGTGTGGACTCACGTGCCCAATGAATCATCAATAAGAGAACTAACTAGCAATTCAATCCACTAGTGTTCAGACTCAATAATTAAAACAAAATCTCTAAGAATAAGCATCCAATCAAGCAGTTTCCAAAAGTGAACAAGTCATAAAACCACAACCAGAGATCTATCAATAAAGAACAGAGAACTGAATAGATACCAACCCTCTCACTAGAATCTTCAATTAACTCATCACTCAGGTGTCTAAGGGTAAGTTTACTACTTAAACCTTCACTGAATTAATACTACCATAGACTTGGTTATATTCTCACTCTCCACAGTCAAGTAATATGCTCAGCAGATTAATAGGTCTTTACTTAGGATATAATAGGGTCTGGCTAATCGGAGGGCAACAAGCATCAAAGAAATATGGCTAAAGAATTGGAAAACAACTGAACCAAGTAACCACACAACATAAC